>VZRQ01008850.1:883833-941433 GCA_013397975.1 Machaerirhynchus nigripectus | reverse complement strand
TCTTGGGCCCTGTGCTCTACAACATCTTCATGAATTACTTGAATGCAGGATGGTTACTAAGCAAGTCTGCAGACAGTACAAAACTGGGAGGAGCTGTTGACTCCCTTGAGGGAAGGGAGGCCCAGCTGAGAGACCTGGATGAATGAGAGGGCTGGGCAATCACCAGTTCAACAAGGAAAAGTGCCAGATTCTGCACCAGGGATGGGGCAACCCTGGATGTACAGACAGACTGGGGAATGAGATGGTGGAAAGCAGTGCCAGGGAAAGGGACCTGGGGGTCCTGGTGAATGGAAAGTTGAATGTGGTTCAGAAGTGCCCTGGCAGCCAGGAAGGTCAAGCATGTCCTGGGGTGCAACAGGCCCAGCATCGCCAGCCAGGCAAGGGAGGGGATTGGCCCACTCTGTGCTGCACTGGAGCAGCCTCACCTCAAGTCCTGTGGGAAGTTTTGGTCTCCACAATATAAGGAAGATATTAAACTATGGTGTGACTCTGGGGGTGTTCCTGTGCAGGGCCAGGAGTTGGACTCAATGATCCTTGTGGGTACCTTCCAACTCAGGATATTCTGTGATTCTGTGACTCTGTGATCTTACATCACAATGGAACTGAAAGAGGGGAAAAAAATAAATTTCTGGATTGGTATTACTTTTTATCTTAATGTCTACACTCATACTGAAGCCCTTTATTTTACATTGCTGTCTCCAGCAAAGATAAAAATCATGGAAGCAGTGATTTTTATTGTAAAACTTGATTCACTCAACCATGGATGCAGACAATACTCTTCATGTAAATGCAGCAGTGTTTCTTTACTACTTTTCTAATTTTGGATTTTGTTTGTACATAATGAACGTTTACAAGTGAGTACTATTTCTTACCATAAATGTAAAGTGAAGCTTTTGAGTCTGTTAAAATAAATTTTTCTTGGCCATTGAAAGAGCACCCAAGAAACTTGTTGTGAGAGTCATTTCCTGTTTTCACACACTTGAGGGAAAAATTACTCCATCCATAATTTTTTTTTTTTTCACCAAGTTCAACTTCTTTTTCTGCAGTATTTTATCCATTTTGATCTTCCCTGCATTGGGCACTCTGCTTACACTCAAAATAAGACCCCTGTCTTTCAAAGCTTGGATTCAGTATATCGTGGTTTTGCAGTTACTTGTTTGAAGTCCAGAGCTTTTTCTGGCAACCTTATACAAAGGAAACCAGAGTAGTTCCTGATGAGTTCTACTGAGTCTCAGAATGCTTTCATAGATTCATGGATGTCATCTTTCTATAATTTAGTAAGAATGGTTCCTGGGCTGCAGCGATTTCCCTTGCTTGTTAACTGTCTCATTTGCTTGGGTCTGAGGATGGCAGTCAAATGGGGGAAAGCATCTGTAGATAAAGAGGTTCTGCCTGATTCTAACAGGAGAACAGACCCAGGAGATCAAAATTTAAATCTTATTTCACTTCCAGAAAAAGTGGAATACTACTAAACCAAATATTTTTTTAAAATACGGTTATGTCTGACCATGTTTAATTTTTTCATATTTGCCAGGCAGCATCCTAAGTGCCCACAGAAATCAATACAACTTTGGGCATAGGGAGACTGCCCCACCATAACTTTAAAAATCCACCTTTTCCCTTTTGGTAGCCATGGGCAACATTGTGGTTTTGGAGTTACAAAGACCTCCTGCTCCACTCTTGAGAAACAAAAACCAGGGAATAAGAGCTAAAAATATCAGTGGTGAGAGACAATACAGCAATTTTGCTAGAGCTTACTTCTGCATTGTAGGTAAAAGCTCTAGTGGACTCATTTTCAGGATTTTGTCTTTCTTATTTTCTATTAAATGACATATTTGGTGATATGAGCCTCATGCAATCACAAGGATTCTCTGAAAACATTAATGGAAACATTGTCAGGAAAATAATTCACTTGGAACTCAGGAGAAGCTGGATAAAGAGGAAAGTCATGTAGGTATGTTTTTTACATTTTAGGGTTTTTACCTCTTGTCTGTCATGAGAGTTTGTGACTGGGACAGAAAGGGGTTTTGCCATACTGAATGCTGTTAAAAGGGAAAAAAAAAGCCAAAATGAAATAAGCAGTGGGTACAAGTCACTGCACTATTTCAGTCAGAAATTGCTGCCACACAGACCCAGACTTTCTAATGGCTTTTCACAATCAGCCATCTGTAAGCCTCCAGTTGGTATGATGCCTGCAGTATTTATTTTGAAATGCTATATAACCCACAGCATCTGGGAATACCCACAACTCATACTGTGCAACCACAAACTATATAAATGTTGGGGAAGGTTTAACAGACTCTTCTATAATTTTTTTTTTGTTGACACTTGCAGAAGCAGGGCCAGAACAGAATAAGGTTCATCCAAGTGTAGGTGACATTGTGTGCATCCTTTTAAAATTGCCACAATTTATAATTGTGGACATTCTTGTTCTTTGAGATATAATAATAAAATATCTTGATGACAAAACTAGCAGATATTAAAACAGAGTAAAGAAAAATATTTTTAAGGAATATTTAAGAGGATTTGTGAGAAGATATAATGGAGTACTGTCATTGGTGTTTTCTGTTCTCATTAATGTCTTTCTGTCAACCGCTTTGGCTATATTCCAAATGGAATTACACATGTGTATGAGTAGTTGATTGGGACTTCAGGCTGAATCCATGTGTTTATAGAGATATTTTGAGACAAGAATTTTGTCAATTTGTTGGTATGCTGAGATAGAAATCCTCCTTCCCATCAGGAGACATTGTGAAAGCATTTGTGCAAATTTGTGAAATTTGTTAATGTTTTTGAGGTGATGCCACTTGGTACATGTGAAAAACTGCAAAAATTTTCAAGCAGATGCATTCAATTTTATGTCAAATTTACCGTGTTCTTTCATCATGGAAACTGGAGAGAGAATAAAAGTCAAAGCACTTTAAATGGACACTTCCAAAATAGTACTGAATTCTGCCATATACTGCTGTTTTAAAATATCTGTCTTCCTGTCCTATTGTGTCTTCTAACTTTTATCCAAAGCAATATATTTCCTTCTGGGTTTTGCTATGGCTTTAGAGTAAGAAAGTATTTTTGCTTTAAATTGACCTGAAACTTTTCCTTTTTTTAATTCAATCAGCAAGCTGCCCTCCACAGTTTGTTCCTGGAGCAGATTCTATTAAGAGGTGCAACAGGCATTCTCCGGCAACCTTTATGTCATTTAGTTGATTCTATAATTAAAGATTAATTAAAAATGTACCTCAATTTGCAAATTGTTATTTTCTAAAGACTCTTTAGATGTTACTAGCTGGAAAAAAATTTGTAAAACAACACTTCAACATTTATATAGTATACTCTTTAAAGCGTTCATACTTCATAAACACAAAGAGGGAAGAATGGTATATATTTTAATTGAGACGATCATTAACTCAGCTTGTAGCAGTTTCTTAATAATCCTCAGAGCTGAGTTGGCTGAGAGAGTGTTAATACTTTTAGACTCTCAGCAAAATTTTTCTGCTGTTCACCTTAAAGATTTATTGAATTTCCAGCACTGAGGAGGAAAAAAAGAGTCTTGAGATCTTTCTGAGAAGTTAGCTAGACAGTTGTTTAGATCGGTGGCATGGAAATATGCTTTTCTATCTTTGGACAAAGCTTGGATTACAGAAAATTATGACTCTATGTGGATCTATTTCTTCATTCTTGCTAAAGTGTAGGAAGAAGGCAAAAGCTGTGAAAGAATTTATGGTAGCACTAACACCACGAACCAGGAGATGAGTTTTTTACATATATGGCATACTTTTGTCAAAGATGCTCTACGAAAAAATTCACTATGTATTTCACAGCAAATTCCACCATCAAAATTTGAATAGATTGGTAACTTTATGTTAGGTATTTTCCCCTTTTTCTAAGGAACTCATTGAAGGGATTGTCTTGGTAGACAGAGGACTGTGAAGAAACCTGTCTGATTTTTTACACTTTGCAAAGCAAATGTTACTCACAAAAAGGTTGTTTCAAATATCTGCTTTGGCAACGAGACTGCCTGTATTACTCATACTTTCATGTAGATTAATGTACCCCTTCATACCCACGTCAGGCAGTCCAAACATGTAGGTTACATGACTAAGGATTTATAGATCAGGCAACAACAAACAAAAGGAGAACAAGGTTTTTATTCCATCAGACATCTTTACTGTCCTTAGATGCTACAGTCTACACCTTACTTTTGAAATCAGTCAAGCATTTAACAGATCTCTAGTATAATGCTGCAGCAAGGAAAGCAAGTATTAGTGCAGATATACATAATTTGTGGCTGTTCTGAAGATGTGTGCACACAAAACTCCTAATCCGTCTTGGACAGGTGGTAAAGATCTCAATTTCCAAAAGAACTTTACCCTTTCAGAATGGGTGGGTTGTTTGGAGGACTTTCAAAATATTCAGAAAAGGGAAAAATGCACCAAATAGTAAGTTGCTATCTTCAGATTACCCATATATAAAAACAGAGATGGCTGCAATTTTCCACTCTTTCTTAAATGTATTTTTTACACTCTTTTTTATTATACACTTTAGAGGATTTGACAGAAAAAGAAATAGCTCAATAAAAACTACCAGAAACATCTCAGGGAATCACTTTTGAGAGAGAAATACTTCTGTGGTAAAATTTCATCCAGATTTTTCTCCTAATCATGAGAAACTTTTCCATTGTGAAGGTACTTTTTCTTTCATAGAAGATGACAGCACTTAACTTTCCTTATGTAAATATCAAAGATAAGGGTAAAAGTCACATAGTGATTAAAGTGAAAGAATTAAGGGACTAGTAACCATTTCCTCAAACACCTTTCTCTTAAGGATTCTAGCTCCTTTCTACAATGAAAGACAGAACAATAGAACAATGAAAAGCATTAAATCAGTACCTTTTTGCTGTAAATATACAGATAATTCAGATAATTTTAGAAGTAATTCTTACATAAATTGGCAAGCACGGGTAAAAATAAGAAAAGTCTGTTTTGAATGGCACAAGATGATGACAGTTATGTTACTCAACTACAGCTCACTCCTCCTTATTTGACAGTTCTCATCACTTGCACAAATGAGATATGTAGGAATTGATGTTTTATTTCCATCAAAGCAGTTATACACTTTTGAAAAGCTATAAGATGCTTTTCAAAACATTTTGTTGTTGTTGGTTTTTTTTCGGAATTGAAGATAAGAATGCATAATCACATTAGGAGAATAACTAACAATACTAATGGAAATCCTGGACTGTTGTATGTAAAGTGATTTGGGCACTGAGACTTGCATGTTAAAAGACAAGTGTAGTCCCTGCTGAGTATGTTTTAGTTCCAAAATAATTAACTCTGTCAAATAATTAATATTTGTTGACAAGACCAAGTTAAGTGCATGCAGCATCACGTCTTGTAATTAGTTGGGATGATAACATAATAAAGACTGAAAATAATCAATTTGAGCTGCCAAAGCTGATCACTTAAGCCAAGTGAAAAAACACAAGCAACATTCTTCCATAGATTTCATGCACACTTATAATTATCTTTGCCTGCTTCTTTAGTCTTTCTATATTTCAGCTCTGAGTAAGTAGCCAAATTTCATTGGTGTGAGTGTTTTTGAATGTTTATTTGAGAGATCCCTGAGCAAATTTGGTGGCAAAAACACACTAAGCAACAACTGGAAGCAAATTATAGCACTGAACATACTAGATCAAATGAAATCCAGGTAAACTAGATAAAATTAAAGAATATTTAAAATATTTAATGTTGAAATGCAAGTGCTGTGAGGTAGATGTTTGCAACTGATCTATATTTACAAGAAAAAGAACTCCTAGTTCATTACAAGCTGACAAATATTAAAAGTTACTGTGCATCTGTTTAGATTCACTTCAAGGGAATAATATAAAAGCAGTAACAAAACACTTGATTAAAATAATACCTATTTCTGTCCCAATTAAATCAATGAAAATGTACTGTGGTTTAAAGCAGAGTTACTATGATAATGAATCCTTCTAATAATATAATCCATTAGACAAGAGATTAGGTATTATGACATCATGAGCTATAGAAAAATCTTTACAGGTATAAAATTTGGAAGATAAATTATTCATTCTAAACTATTTGCTCTAATCAGCTTTTACTGCACTCCTATCAGATAATTTAGAGCTCTACAGCATGATTTTGGAGACCAAATATAATCAATAAAATAAATTATTTAAATGTAAGATTCATAGGGAGGTTTCTTTACACTCAAATTTTTCCAATCTCCTGTGATACAGGAGAGATAAAATGAATTATATTTATGTTAAGTATTTTGGATTTTTATGATTGCTACCGAGGTTTCTAAGAATTTTCTTTCCAGGCTTGCATTTTTTTGGCTTAAAAGTAAATCATAATACACTTTGCAATTCGAAAATTTAGTGGCAATGTTTTCCTTGCTCATGGTCCTTCCCATATATATATGTACAGTGTGGAAAGAAAGCAAAAATAAAATGTCCTGCATACTCAGTGTTATTAGAATAATTCTTTTGCAGTCTTTAAAAATGCTATGCAGCAGAAAGACCCAGGGTTGTTTTTTATGAAGCACATTAAGAGAGAAAAATCAGAAATAAAAACAGTGTGACAACCTACATAGCAGTGTTGCTCCTTCAGGTTCAAGGAAGAAGAAAATCTGAAGGAAGGACTGGGTGGCATGGAAAAAATAAAGTGGACTCAAGTAAGAAATAGTGTGAATGGACTGAAGTATGGGAGGAAGCAGAGAATATATGAGACAGGTGTTATAGAGGTACAGTGATGACATTTATAATACAAGATTTCAGAGCAAGAGAAGAGCATGACACTTTAGACTTTTATCCGAATAGAAACTGATTTATTTTCTGATCTATCTCTTTGTCAAGTGTTAACCAAGCCCAGGAATATGCAGCCAGCACCAAATTATAGAACATTCAAATATACACAGATTTGGATCCCAGAGGCCAAGTTACCTGCTAAAATAAAATAATTAGGCAGTGTCCAGGAAAATCACACTTTGCTCAAATATTTTGCTAGAAAAGCTACACTGGCAGCTGGGTTTGTATGGCTTGCATGAAAAAGTCTGCTTTAATCTGGTTGATTGATGTTCGGGTAATGTTTTTAGGGGACCATCGTTGACATGTTCCTATTCTATGGTGTTTGCTTAAGCAAGTCTCTAAAAGAGCATAAAATAAATAAAATAATTAGCTGAGTAGTGACTGAGATCATTGTGTTTGGGTATCAGATGTCTGCTAGAGTAAAATCATAGCTCCACTAAGAATTGCTGTTATCCCAAACTAAATCAAAATCTTACTTGTATCTATTTGCTGCAGCAGAAAGTTATTGCTGAGAGTACAAAACTGTAAAAAACTGGGAAAAAAACTTCTTCTCATCCAATTTTTATATGGCTTTTTGCAAAATGTTAAAGAGGGAGCAGATAAGACTTTTTGTGTGTATATGCAATTTATTTTAGAAAGAAATCTTAGAATAACATTTCAGGGGTTCTCAATGATACACAGTATTGGAACACACTGCTTTTAACAGATTTCTTCAGCTATCTAGCAGATTTTTTATACACTATGGGGCATAGTGTAGGAACTGCAGGCTTTGCAATCTCTCAGTAGCAATGAAAATATTACTAGGCTAATTTTCATTTAATTTCCATGTCTTAACATGCAACTGAAAAACAAACAGACAAATATTATTTTTTCTTTTTTAATTAAAAATACCTACTAAGGCTTTGGCATGAATATTCACTTAGATTTAATTACAAAGTAAATGTCAAATGTTCTTAAAGGTAGTCTAGGAAGGGACATACAGTTAAGAATCCGAAGCAGCCGTGCTACAGTGATTGCAAAGAGATCCAAGGCACTGGCTCAGGAGACCAAGAATGCAAATTCTAATTTTCAGCAATAGAGATTCGAAGGAAGCTTTCAGTTGTCCCAGAGAAAGTCCTAAATGTTGAACTATCAGTTAAAACACCGAGAAATGTACTGCAATTGGATGTTGTGTTCTTAATAGTCACAACAGAGGAAAATTACTGAAATAGTCTGTAGACATGTTAATGCATGCATTGGGGCAGGCTTAAACATTCTATATATGCCAAGCCACTAAATCTTGAAAATTTTTGAACACTTCTGCTGAATATTAAATTGCTTTTAAGTTTCAGAAACCAAAGTGCAATTAAACTTCAGATGCCTTTTTGTTCAGGTGATAGAAGAGAAAATGTTTCACAGATAGCTTTGAATTTCTGTTCATGAAATGCCCAGGAGAGTCTATGGATCTAGTTTATAAGGACCTTGCACATGGTTGAATGATTGTGGTGGAAAAAAGAGCTGAATAAGATCCAAATACAAGATTTAAGACACTGACAAAATCATCATTAGATACATATTCATATTTTCTATGAGTTTTTCTTTCTGGGTATTGTATGTACACAGGATGGAAAGTCTCATTATCCCATGTGGAAAATCCCATTTTCACATTTTGCATTTCAAAACTACATTTTCACATTCATTTCACAAATGAACTCTAAAGTTTATCAAGGAAAGAAATACCAGATGTCTTGTTTTATATCCTCAGTGGTGAGAGATTTCTTGTTTCTCGACTACCTTTGTAATCTTAAACTTAGAAAAATGCACATGAGATTCGGTGCGTGAAAAGACAGAACAGACTTTGTAGATAGACTAAAAGAGCATTCAGCTCTTTTGTGGTGAATGGTAGCATATTACCTTGGGTTCCTGACTCAGGATGTGCTGTACAGGCTAAGGAATAAAAGCAAGGCTGTGCAGGGATATGGTAGTCTACCACATCTTGTCTGCAGATGTGCTTTTGTTTTAAAGATGCAGTTCACACCTGACCACTACTAAAATCTAGCCAGGCTGAATGAATGGGGTGAAAGAATGAGATGGAGAAGGCAAATGCACAATATGTCTGTGATTTATTGCATAATGTTGGCAAAGTTACTGGCAGAGTCAGATATCGAGAGTACTTTGTTGTCAGTAATAGCTTGTCTTCCTGTAAATCAGATGCACAGTGTGGTCATCTGGCATAAATCCCCAAGATGTGATTCTGAGAGGGACATTATGGAGTGAATACAATAGAAAATGTGATTCCAATTTGACTCTGATCATGAAATTCAAGTATTCTTAAATACCTCTCACTATTATGAAAGACCAAATAATTATTTTGATCAACTAATATGGGAGATAAAATGTAAAAATACCCATTAATGGAAAATACTTAGAAATATAAAAAAAAATAGAGATTATATAGAAAAACAAGAATACCACTAATCCTCAAAACAAATACTTATGTTTTCAATTAAATGGTGTATTTTCTATTACACTTACTGGTGCTGCAGCATTTTTCTGGTGTTTTGCATTTTTTAATTTCATTCATGCAACAACCCACTGAACTGGAATATAGTCAGCATTATTGCCAGTTTCTGAAGAAAGAGGACAAGGTGGAGATATTAAGTGACTTGCACAAGGTCTCTTATCAAGTCTGTACCAGAGCTAGGATTACAATTTGGAAGCTCTTGACTTCTTGTTTGGTATTCAACAGCCTAGACCATGACATTCCTCAAATCCAATTTCAGACTCTTACAAAGTAATAGAGGAAACACAAGGGAGTAAAATGCTAGTCAAAATAATGCTACTGAAAGTTTTGTCAGAGACATTGGTAGCATTAAAATTAGTCTATCCATGAGTTGATTATAGCATTTCCATAAACAATAAATATCAGATTTTACTTTTAAAAGGCATGACAAATTTTCCAAAATAATCTTCTTCCCTTAAGAATAATTTGAAACATTTCTTCATATCAGCCTTGCTATGTTTAATGTCATGTGCCCCAAAAAACAGCTTAGTGTGTAACAGAGAAGGATTGAAATAAGAACTGTGGGGTCGGGGAAACAAGTTACCATGACATAGGTACCCATTACAGCCAATTTTAAATAATAGCTTTAGATTCTCAATCATTAAAACAATTCATTAATTAAAATATCAGCAGGTATTGTGCTTTGGGACTGTAAACTCCCTTGAGGGCAGAGAAAACTGGTGGAGTTTATTAGGAAGGTAAGAAATATAAAAAATAATAGTAGGAGACTGTTTTACTTGCCAAGGCTCGTTTAATCCTCACAGTGATGAGAAGCTGAAGAGAAAGCACAAACACAGAGGGAGGAACAGTGCCAAATGACACCAAGCATTTCTACTGAACACAAGATTAGCTGGAAATGTCATATGACAGCAAATATAGCTAAGGTTTTTTTTAGGTGATCCATAGTCTCACGAAGTCACCAAGTGAAGAGAAAGACAGCAGTCCTGCAGATTTTACTGTCACTGCACTCAAAACCGAAGTCTGAGAAGAGATTTAGACCATCATAGAAAGTCAGAAATGCTTTAAAAATTATTAAAAAGCCAGCAGGAATGAGTGATGAAAGACTAAAATAGCTTGCTTCATAAATGATAAATGATGACTTGGAAGAGATGAGATAGCTGGCTACAAATAGGTTTGTTCAAAATATTGGAAGCTAGGGGAAGTTTACCTTTTACTTAAAAAAACAAACAAAAGACCCCAAACTTGTCCAAGAACCTGTCTGACAGCACATAAAAGCACATAAAAGCACATATCCCAATATGAAAATTTTCCTTTATCATTTCCTGAGTAGACATATCCAGCATATAGATCCTAAAGAAGACATGTTAAAGAAAGTATCAAAGCTAACACATAATTTGAATTAATAATTAAAATTAGTAATTAATTTAATAATTAGAATCAAAAATGTCCAGATTGTGGTCTCTCTCCTAGAGACATTTTGAAAGGTGAAGTATTAGCTGCAGGACAAATAGCAAAGGTCCCATTCTGCAATCTGCTAACTGACCTCAATGTCCAGATCTCTTGACTATTCCCTCAGTGTGAATTCCCTCTTTAAGAAATTACACAGTTAGATAATGCATTCTCTTTATTCCATTTCAAACTCGACTTAAATTCCTAAATAAGTCTTGTTTTTTATTTATTTTTCTCCTAATTTCACTTTATTATTTACACAACTATACTGGTATGTGCTATCACAATTACTTTTTATCCTAGGCACCAGAGTTGCATCTTGATTTTACAGCCTATAAATAAAGAAATCCTTGTATTTTATAGGGTTTAAATATGATGGAGGAAAGGGGACCCATATCTGAATGCTCATCAAATATTGTACTAGAGAAATGTATTTCTTTACAGGGTTATTTTCTAACCTTTACAGAATTTTTTTCTACATCCTGAGAACAAAGAGCATGTGAATAGGAAGGAAAATCCCTATTTTTCTGTGCTGACAGGTTCCATTTCCTTCTTCCCATTAGTGGAAGAAGGGTCCATAAGCTAGTGCAGGGCAATAAGAAGCTGCAACTCTATCCACCTGTACAGACCTCAGACCTTCTCCTTTTTTCCTCCCACTCCTTGGGGGTGGTGCTGCTCCTGGGACAGAGTGCACATCTTCACCTTACTGTTCCAAAAGCTTAAACAACTAATGTGAAATAATGTATCCTTAAAAGCAGTTATTTTTGTTGGTATGTTATGATTAATCTCTAGTTATTTTAATTTTTTTTAACACGCAGATACATTTTATTCACCTTTCACCAAGAGAGTATTTGTCTCTTTGAGAAGAGTGACAGCAGAGGCTGAAGTGAGATCTGCTGTATCATTTTATCATTCAGTTTTCTGATGAATTCTAAATTCTAAAATGATAAAATTTATCCTTCGTTTTCTACAAGATGTGGTATAGCAAATATTGATGCATATTGTCATTTATGTTACTGCAGAAATGCCAGCTTGAAGGGAGCATTGTCCATGTTACAGAGATGATATGTCAACCTCTTTTTAAAAGTAATTGAAAGGAAGCCAAAAGCTAAACCATATAAAAATAACTAACTAAATAAATAAATTAAAAGGCAGGATATCTTGAAAAGAGAGAGAGAGAGAGGAAGCATATTGTTTAACTTTAATGATGACTGGAAAAGCCCAAAATATTTTCATGTGAATTTAACTAAGCATCTTATTAATAACTTTTTTCTTTATTTGTGCAACCTAGATATAGTAATTCATTACAAATGAATTTAAAACATAAAGAAGAAAGGATTTCTCCAAGACAAAATGTATTTTATCTGAAAGCTTTCTGTTCTCTCTCTTCCCTCCTTCCATTTCTCCCGCCATTGTGAAATATCCAATAGTCATGCTTCCAACAGATACAAAAAATTTTATAGGGGTTTTGCCAAGTACTGATTTAACTGAGATAAAATACTTTCAATGACTGCTTATTAGAGGAATTAACATGAATACTGAATTTTCTCCATAAAATATTAGTACCAATGCAAGATAAAGCCATGCTGCAGGACATTTCACACATGGAAGGACACTTCAAATGCTTAAATATCTTAAATTTGTCTGCAACACTATAAAAATATTAATTTTATGACTTTTGTTAAAAGGCAGTTGAAAAGTAGAGAAAATATTGTCTAATTTTTTTCTTGATAAATATTCTAATAGTTATTGATTCTTTAAGCTCAAAGACACCACATCACAGAAAAGCTCATCTATTAAAGCAACAGCTGAACCTTGATTTTGATAAAAATTCAGCTTTTAACTGAGGCTGGACAGCAGAAGAGCAGAGATTGCTTGGAAATGTTGAAAAGAGCAAAACCCCATGTGTTTGGGCCAGAGACTGATCATGTTAGAGTGCTGCATTTTGTCTTTCTAAGAACCAATACTATGATGTTTGATTTTTTGCCAGAATGATCATGTTCAGCTTGACCCCTAAATATCCTACCAATTAATTTCTCACAGTCTGTACTTACTACTGTGGATTTCATTGTGGAAACAAATACCACTGTTCAACCATGTGTCTGTTAAGGGCTTATCTTTTTAGAAGGATTTGCAATAATCAAATGTGCACTGTGAATCGCAGTGTGCAAGCATCTTATTGTAAATGGCAAAAATTAAGATTTGGAATTTAATGGTGCTTAGAGTAACCTGTCAGCAATGGAAATTTTCATATTTAAAAATCTTTCTCCACAGAAATACTCTTTTGCTATCACACAAATCTGATACCGACTGTTGATTCCTTACTGGCTCAGCTCTGAACATGATCTCAAAATGAAATTTTTTGGGGGGTGGGGGGAGAAGGGAAATGAAAATGGTTTTAATTTTTTCCTGCTTCCTTTGTAAAAAGAAAATAAATAATAAAAGTTTGATATTTAATCTCTATAAAAGTAACACAGTTTTATTTGATTTTCAGAAAGGATTTGTATTCCTTAAAGATTTTCAGTTTTGTTATTTCAGTTTTTCCTCAGTAGACCCTATTTTTTTCCTAAAGTCACTACAAGTAATACTTAGTTCATTCAAATATGTAAACTTCTTCTATTTGGTTAAAAGTAGCAAAGGTTTTACTGATGAAAGAAGAAACATCTCCAAGATAAAAGCACGTAAATATGCAGAAGTTCCTGAAAGTATTATTAAACTTAACGAAGACCTTTTTTAAAGCAAAATTAGGTATAAATCTGAGGGAAAAAATAAAAAAGAAAGAAAAAAATAAGAGAGAAACCCCAAGATACCAATAAAAATATTTTCTAGTCATCTAAAGAGATTTACCTGATTTTTCTAATTCTAACAGAGTTATTACAAGCTAGCCTCGTTGGTTAATTCAGCATAGGAAAATGCATAAGGACAACTCCAGAGACAACATTTCAGTATTTGGTAGAAATTTTACTTAGAGGTTATGAGTTCCACTCAGTATTTTAAAATAAGAAACAGTTGTACAACTGGGAAGGTCCTGAAGTGAAATGCTTTCAAAATCCCTTTAACTTAGATCCTCAAATTTCTACATATCCTAAATTTTTCTTGCAGTTTGACTAAACTGCTGTCTGTTCAAAGACAAATTTTGCATTTACTGTGTGAAGAATCGTCGGTAAAGCAGCACAGGGAGCAGAAGTCCAGTAGGACAATTATGGTCTCGCCTTGACCCTACTCCATAAAAGAAATGCCTGAGAGTTACTGGGATGTAGAATTTGACAAATTGTTCCCTTTCTCTTTGACTCAAGTTCTGTTTTCCCTGCACTGGGTCATGGCACAGCTGTAAAAAGATTGTTGTCCTCACTGCTCTGATGTTCGGTACATCTCCAGAGAAGAAACATCTGTGGAATGGACTTGTGGGTTCACGTGTGCATCTTATGGAAAGAAGACAAATTTCACAGCTACAAATGCTGGTGCTTAGCCAAGCTTTGTCAGAAAATACTGGAAAAGCAAAGGAAGCCAAAATTTAAATCCTACTCCCCTCTTCTGCACTTCAAATTGACTGGTTTAAACTTTTCACTTGTGTGTCCTGGATGATAGGAATCTCATTTTAGTAATTTACATTTTTCATTCCAGTTTGACATGTTAGAAATTTTAATGTTTAAGAAAGAACTGTGAACTTTAGAGATCTATATAGCAAAAGAAATGGTCTAATTTATAACTTTTTTTTAAGTATACCAAGACTTAGACTAATTACTTCTTGGTAGAATAATTAAATCAGCTACTGCATAGAACAATGCTGTATGTAATGAAGTACCTTGAATAAATAAATATGATGAAGTGCATGACAGCTAAATGTTATTTCTAAAACATTTTTTAAAAGATGTCCTTGGCACATATGAGACATTTATTACCAGAAAGGATAACTTCAATAATAGGAAATTAGCAAGATACCTTATTAAAGGCTGCAAGGAAATGAGATTATTTCAGATATGTTTCTCTCACTATTTCATTTATTTCTGCATTTTTATGAGGTACAATGTTTGTGATTTTACTGATAGCTCAGAGAATATGGGTATAATTCAGTATTCACAGATGCATATTGTAAGTGAGGTGTAGAAGTTGCCATAAGTTCTTTCACATTGTAATGAAGATCCCATGGATCTTTGATTTTTATGAAATATTCACAATAGTATTATGACCAGCAAGGCAATCAAATCTCAGTCATTCATGTTAGTATTATTCTCACCCTTTGAATTTCTGCAGCACGTTTTCCTGACTGCTCATTTGAATATGAGAGAACCCACCAGACAACTAATTTTCTTTGTGCTACAAAAATATTGTAAATTTGCATTGCAAAGAACAACTACAAGAGAGAAATATTAAATGTCCTATTCAAAGTCTAATTAAATTACTACAGAGAAAAGCTGGGCAAAAATAAGGATTTTAAATGGGCAAATGAGGATTTTTATGAAATAAAAAGAGTAGTTCACCAAATCCCATGTTAAATGGCTAAACAATAGAGGAAATACAGAGTATAGTACTCTGGTGTTTAGACAACAGTTTTGGTGGTAATAAATAAAGAGGTTCGTTGCATAATTTTTATGCAAAGCTTGACTTCTAGGAGATTTTCTGTAGATTTTTTCTCCTTCTCATCTTTTTTAATGGTCTGTTGGTCACGCTTAAACCTTCCAACTGAGGTCACATCATTGTGTTAGAAGTTATATAAAAGTACATTGAGACACAGCCCTAGGTCAAAAACACAGGTCTGAAGAGTAAAAAGTGGAAACAGAGGCACTGAAAACATCTTACTGAGAGTCATACCGCAGGTTAGTGGAGGAGACAGGTCTACCAGTCAAGGCTATGCTTTCCAGACCAGTGATCTTACTTGTCATAAACTACCTCTATGAATTTAGTAAAATAAGTTCAGCTACACTCCCAATAAATATACGTAATATCAACAAGATGCTAAGAATTGTATAAGAACAGATACAGCTTTTTTTCCTGGATCTTTACAAAGATGAACACAATGCTGTCTGTGGTAGATTTTCCCAAGAGAAAAAATATGAAAAATAAATATTTGAAGTGTTGTGCAGCTTGGCACCAGAGGGGATACCAGTTGTTCCCTGTTCATCAGCAACCTGACTGCACTTTTATCTTTACCCTTGTTACTCTGCTGTGTTACCTCTTCAGTTTGGGTCACTAGGGCTCTCTAAGCTCACATGGCTGTGCTATTGTCATTTTGACTCCCATGTAATACAGGTGTATCTAAGATAGGGTTGAACTTCCTAGGTCTCAGAAAACATCAGCAACCTACTTTATACCAATATGGACCTTAGTGTGCATTATATTTATGTTTTGTAAATGGTTTGCTGTCGCCCTGAGTTTTGCAGTCTTTCTATGTTTTCATTCTTGTAGTAGAATTTCTCAGGCACTTTTACTGTAAACATCAGGCATGTTTACCTACCGGTATCTGTTATTATCATTCTTTTTGTTAGGCGAAGATTTATGATAGACTTTTGGTCTGACCAGTGTCATGGAGAGGTGGCAACCCCATCCTCCAATCCATGGTTGTCTCTAAAAAGATATATAACTGACAAAATAAAGAGCCGGGCCGTCTTCTTCCTCCTTCTTCCCCCTTCTTTGCCCTACCTTGGCCCTTCTTGCTCTCTCCCTTTTGGCCCAGGCCCTATCCTGACAGAACGGTGTCTGCGTGGTTCTTTCGTGTCTGAGTACGACAGTTTGCCTTCAAAATATTACAGCACCAAGCGCACTACTTTGAATGTTCACAATATCCAGGTTAGCTATATACAGACGTGACTTCAAACATGCACAATCTGTACAGCAATCTAGAAATATACAGTATTGAGTTTGTCTTATGGTAAAGCTCAGAGGTTTGCATTCAAGGCAGTTTTCCTGGTTTTCCATGATGAAATTTGTGCATGTATCCAGTCTGTTATGTTTCCACAATGTATTTAAAAATCAATAAACTTGGAGGAAAACATCCTTTTTTCGTGTTTTCTTCAGTGTTTTCTTCAGTGTTTTCTTCAGTGTTTTCTCTAAATTATGTAATATAAAGTAAGTTGCCATGCTTGGCTGTTAATCAAGTGAAAGCTATTTGACTGGCAGCTCTATTGCATACATTCATTTAATAAAGCAGGCTGTTTGCTGAGACTTGGGAGGACTGCCCACACACCTCCGTTGTGTGTTCTTGTCTGGAAGGTGGGGTTTGGATCCTCTAGGATGGAGGCAGTCAAAGTGCTTATGGCTGCGACTGTGGCTGTTTTGTTCACCGGGTATTCTGCAGAGTTCAGTGACAATGGTTTCTTTTTCTAGCTTCATATATGGTAGCTACTGATTTAAAATAGGAGACTTCCAATTCAGATGTCCAGAATAGAAGTTATTATATCTTTTCATTCTGAGGAATGAACTGAGCTTTAACTGCTAGAAGCATTTAACTGGATTCTCTTCTTGCCTGAGCTGTTACTCTGATCTAATCAAAAGTATGAACAGGTTAAAAAATAGTAGCATAGTTCTTCACTGTAAGACATGGCCTATATTTGACTGCTGCCTAAATGACCTTCTTCTTGCAAAATAAGTTTTCTCTACTTAAAGCTATACATATTTTTGACATTTCTGTGGTCTACTCAAGCTAAAGAAAACCCACTGCAGACATGGGACCATTTCTTTCATTTCATTTCTGTCTAAGTAAATTGATGTAAATGGAGGGACGTGCTGGCAGGTGGAATTTGAATACAAATTATGAAAATCACACATACTTCAGAGGGATGAGGCTGGATGAACATAAGAAGTATTGGGGTTTTTTCTTCTTTTGCCAAATCTTTCCCAGAAATAATATGGTTGTTCCCATCAAAGATTTACTAGGACACATTTTGACTTGTGAGCTCAGATAAAAGAGCAAAGCAGAAACAAAATCTGTGTTCCTAGAGTTAAAGTAGTTTGTTTTCCTACTTTTTAATTCTCCGAACATAAGCCACTGTCTTTTCTCTTTTTTTTTTCATACTGAATTTATAGGGAAAATTTTTCTGATAGAAACATATTGATTTCTGTAAGGAATTGTATGTTACCTGCCCTGCACACCTCACAGCGATATTTAACTGGTGAGAAATGTGCTCTAACTGACACCAAACAAAAGCAGAGTTGTTTTTCATTTTAAGAGTTTTCTCTCTACATGGCCTTGAATGTTCATTTCTTTGACAGTAGATAATGATTCATTCTCTTGCTTTGCAGTTTCTAGATGGCTAAGTACTTAAAAAGTCAATATTGAATTTCTAAGCAGAAATCCACATATGATTACAGTAAAGCTCTGCTATCACAGCATTGTATTAAGAGATGTATTGGTATACTTCATATCTATAAAAAGAAGGAGTTTTAATTTTACTTTTGAGCAGTATTTTAAAATGTGATGCCTTGGTTTTAATGATAATATGTTTTAGAAATTTTGATTCTTCTGAGTCAATGTTCACCTAAAGTAAAAAATGAAAAGTGAATTATTGCTGGAAAAATCATCCAAAGTCGGGGTAACTGTATGCTTAGAAACATAATTCTCTTTATTCTTTATTTAAGGGTTAAAGCCAAGTGATCCAACCATGACTGGCAAAACACAGACCAGCAATGTCACCAATAAGAACGACCCAAAGTCCATCAACTCCAGAGTCTTCATCGGTAATCTGAACACAGCTATTGTCAAAAAAGGCGACATCGAAGCAATCTTTGCAAAGTACGGGAAAATAGTGGGCTGCTCAGTGCACAAAGGCTATGCGTTCGTACAGTACATGAGCGAGAGGCACGCGAGGGCTGCGGTGGCAGGAGAGAATGCCAGGATCATCGCAGGCCAGCCACTAGGTAAGGATTTGTTAATAACATTAAAATACTGCTGCCTCTTTCCTTTCTATTTAAAATATCGTCTGCTGCTGGTGCCTTCAGGACTGGTGAGCTTGTTTTGCCAATGTTCCATCTCAGCATATTTCCAGGACGTTGGACCTGACAGAATTTTTAACGTATGGCATGTTACCTAGGCATCACAAAATATTTAGTGCTATAAACTGCTTATTTATTAAACAGATCACTTCTGACAGCTTTATACTTCTCTTTGTAATTCCAGTGTAGTGAACATGATTACTCTTGTGAGGAAAAAATAAGTATTTTTTCTTAGACTCTAGTTAGTAAATTTAGTGTAATATAACAAGGCTTGTCTTGATGCCATAATGATTTTTGTTTTTTTATATACACCTCTTTTATATATCCTTTTATATAGTTTTTTTGTATCCTTAGTGCTTTTAGCCCACCTACTTGTAATTCCCTAGTCTGATAACCAGCTTAAACCCAAAATTCCTTTAAGCCAAGAGACCAAACATCCTGAAAGCCTCCAGCTGGAAGTCAGAAAGCCCTATGCTATCCTGAGAAACCAAGGTCTTCCCTAGAACATATCCTGTAAACTAAGATAGGCCCATCCAGGGGGGAATTCTTTAGAATGAGGGGTTCATTCGAGCCTCTCATTTGGGAATCTTTGATAGATATGCTAATTTGCAAAGCCTATAAATTTTATATGTGATCTATGCTGTGTGTGCATTCTGGGGTGCATTTCAGTGTGCAGTTCAGTGCATTCTACCTAGATGTGGTGCACCTGAGGATCCTTAAATAAATACCGAGGTAAAATCCTTTTTTCCCCTCTAACTGTGTTTGGCTTTTAATTTTAAGACCAGAAAAAAGGCAATGGTCTAATAGACGTGGTTATCTTTTGTGAAATTAATCTAAAATGATACCCAGCCCAATGATGTGTCAGATGTTATACAGAAGCAAAATAATGGTTTTTATTGTCCTTGAAATTGTACCAAATCAAACTGCAACACTATTAATCATTTAGAGAAGTCTATTATTAAGGTTGCAGTTTTCCCACATAATACTGTAAACACTGCTCATCTGAAGTCCAAAAAACAAACAAAAAAAGAAGTCATATTTTTGTCTTCTAATGCTTTGTCATGAATGCTTAAGTAAAATCTAGCTATTTCATAGTGCAACTTTTACCTCTGAAAACTATTTGAAATCACTTACGTAGGCTGTCAGTGATAAGCTCTGGGGTCCAGTATTAACCTTATTTGTGTTTTACATACAATAGTAATGGCCAGTACAGCAAGATGTTTGGTGGTATTTAGAAGTCTTTTACTAGACCTCTGAACTGTATTGCTCATATCCAAACCCAAGTGTGTAATGGGTATGTCATGAAAAGGTGAAGTGTAGCCAGTGCTTTGTCTGTAACAAGCCATGAAGAATGGATATGGCTTGTTCATTTTCAGTGTTGCAGGCTGTGGAAATCTATTTTTCTGATTGTTTGTAGAAACTGAAGCATTTGTGTTAGATGGGTTGTTCTTTTATCACATTTGTTGAATGGTATTTTTAAGTTTTATAACTCCTAACTTTTGGGTTAAAGACAAAAACAGATTAAATAATTTTAATTATATTCAAGGGGAGATTGCTTTCAAACTTCATTAAGAAAAATCATATAGATGAGTGAAATAAAAGAACTCAAGTGATAAAAGAAAGGCAGCAAAGTCAGTCTGTGGGATGGCATTATTAGAAGATGTTTCCTGGAGCAGTGTTCTCCAAGCAATAGGCCATGTAATGCCATCAGTGGGTTATTTACAGCTTCTTGCACACTGGTCTGACCAGATTTTTTAAACTGTGCTTTCCTAAGGCAATAGATCTGTTATTACTATGATTACTGTTGCTAGTCTCTTTTAGTATTTCTTGTGGCATCTATAATATGCCAAGCATTTTTTTACAAGGAAATGCCCTTGCAATACTCAGTGTACTTTTGTGCTTTCTGTGGCAGGGAAGTGAATTTGTTGCAAATGATTACTTGAATTGTTTGAATCTTTTAATAATAACAGAAATGGTTTACTCAATATTAATTTTAACTTACTTTGATTTTTATGCACGCTGTCTTGATGGCATATTTCATGCCTCAGTTTCTAATATATCAAGGAATAGAATGAATAAGCAAGGTCAAATTTTCTTTTAACTGTTCCTAATTTACTTTTTCTATATAAGTAATACAGTTTTTATCAATGTGGTTTGACAAAAAGAATGAATTTGTAAAAGTGGTACTTCCCTTTAAAGAAATTGTTTCCACAAATTCTTTTAATTGGCAGTAAAAGACATTAATGAATAGATGACTGAGGAAATTTACTCAGGATTATGACCCAGAACAACTTATGCACAAGTAGTGCATTATTGCGAAACTTCTTGATGAAAATTAATTTTTTCTCTGTCCTGGGAGCTTTGCATTCTGAAATAAACAGAACTGATGAATTTACATCAACAGTCAAGTTATGGAAAGGGGACAAGAAAACCCTGTTACAAATGTACAAATAAATTCGATTAATATAGCTGAATTTTTAAAATTGACTTAAAATATATAAGTGATATAATGAAGGCTGGATGATAGTCAGTTGTGGAAAGCTATTTGAACAAAGGAATACTGGAAAAAGATTACCCCACTCTATATCCCTGATACTACTATGCACTCTAGTACTCAGTACCTCACAAAAGAAATAATAACTTCATTTAGACTGCGTTATTAATGTATATTAGCTCTTTCATGGTTTAGCCAACTGACCTGTTTACATTAGCTCCTGCCTTTTATGGGCTAATGCCATTCAAGATTATGCAGTTTTATCCATGAGTCAGAAACCATTCACATGTATGTATCTGAAACTGAAAATTGAACCTGTAAATTCTTATAGCTGTTTAAAGTGCTACACAATTCACTGGGTATCCTGTCTAAATGTTTCCTCTGATGTGGAGTCCCAAAATATTAGGCTCAGTGGGTATATAACAAGGCATTTTGTTTAGTAAATTCCTCAGAAGTACAAATCTAAAACACTGGTATTGCCCTCAGTCTTGCCAGCTTCCCGTGGGTCATTATAATTGGCCTGTTGGGCTCTTCCATCAACTCTGAAGCTCCTACTGATGTGTTTGGTGGTCAGTGATATGTAATGGTGGTGCCGTGGATACTGCAACTTGACGGAACTGGATTGCATGAGCTGTGTGATTATTTCCAAGCTTTCTGTTTCATAAAGTACAACACACTCTAAAAAGCTGTGGGGTAGAGATCATAAAGGAACACAAAAAAATATTCTTGGGAAATTTATTGCTCTTATTGTGAGTGAATACACGAACAGTGTAGTTTCTTGAAGTAATATTATATCTTCATGGGAAGAGCATGTTTTCCTGCCCACGGGACAGAGACAGGTCAGCATAGGGCACAGGAGTCTGCTTCACAATGATTATTTTGTAAATTGCTTCAGGCTGGAGCCAAGAAAACATTGAAGTTATTCTAGGACAAAACTGCGAGTTATATTCTTAGTTGTGGGAACATATCCACATAATCAACTCTTCTCAAAAGCTTTTCATCCATTTAAGCACACCTATGAGTTACAGAATATTTGTGCATATCCATTTCCTTGCCAAATAGGGCAAAGAGACAGCGTGAGTAGCAATTATTCTGAGGAAATAGTGAGTCCGTCTGTGAACTTTAGCAAGGGTGATTTCACCTTTCTCTGATGAGAGGAGGATTAGACACCTGCTTGCTCTAAAACAAATGACGCAAGTCCCTCATTGCAGCTGTGTGCTGAGGAAATGAGCTGCAACCTTTCTCGTAGTGAGAAGCCCAAACCTGAACACAGAATTCAAGGTGCAGCCTCACCACTGCCAAATGCAACAGGATGATCACTGCCCTGGTCCTCCTGGCCACGCTATTTCGGATACAGGCCAGGATGCCATTGGCCTTCTTTGGCCACCTGGGCACACTCAGGCTCCTGCTCAGATGCTGGTGACCAGCACGGACAGGTTCTTTTCCTCCAAGCAGATTTCCAGCCATCCTTTCCCCACTCTGTAGCTCTGCATGGGGTTCTTGTGACCCACGTGCAGGACCGGATACTTGATCTTATTGAACCTCATACACTTGGCCTCAGCGCACTGATCCAGTCTGTCCAGATCCCTCTGTAGAGCTTTCCACACAACTTGGCACCGTCTGCAAACTTGCTGAGGGTGCACTCAATCCCCTCATTGGAATCCTAAATAAAGATATTAAAATAAAGATATGTGTAGCAGCTTCTGTCTAAAATTCTGGTATAGCCATCACAGCAACTTCTAAATCATAATGTCGCTTTGATTTTTCTTGATTTATATTTCACAGACTTTTATTTTATAATACCTTAAATATTATGCCTAACTTTTTCTGTTTTCATGTATATTTTTATACCAGCATAATTCCTTTAACTTGAGAATTTTTCTTCGTTTGTGCCTGAATAAGAACCAAGCCATCTCACAGGTATCTTATCAAAACAAGTTAAATGGTACAAGGCTCATTCTTTTGTTCTTTTCCATGGAAGACACATGGAACTTCATTCTTGGATCCTTAGGAAGAGGAAAGATTACAGTACTGAGATTATAAAAGATGCTCTAGTTCTTCAGTTGATGCCCTTTTAAACTAATAAATTAGTTCCACTGTAGCTTGGATGCTGTTCTTTTGCTGCAAACACTATTCACCTGTGTCTGCCTTCAGGTCTAAATTAGATGCATTCTCTGAATACCAAGTGAGTGTATATTGACATGTAGTCTAAGTTAAGATGGTGGTTGCAGATATTTATTTTGGGAGACATATGCTTTTGCACATCCTTTTGAGCAGCACAAGAGCCCTGAAGGGGCTTTCTAAATTATAACTACGTGGTAGAAAACATCCAAGGAGAATAGCAGGTAATAAAGGGAGATTGTAGAGAGACTCAACACACATACCTTTGCTACAAATTGAACTGATGTGATAATAGGGCTGCTTTATTTTTTGTTTCCCTTGCCACTACTCAAAACATATCTTCTTTATTTTATGTTTGTAATGCCTAACAACATTGAGAAGCTTAAATGTGTTTTTGCAGAACAAGGACTCTCCAGACTGAATCAATTTTTTACTTCAATCTGAGCTACAGAAAACATTAATTGTGTCATGAATGTTTCTCTCTTATAAGGAATAAATACTTATGCTGTTTTAGTGAACTAATTTGTAAAAAAAAGCACTCTGGCTTGAAAAATTATTGATTTGCCCAAATGTTCTGGGTGACTAAGCTTTACCTAAGCCAATGGTAGACTAAGGTAAGAAATTCAAATCTGCATTAGTGGTTATTCAGTTTCCAGTTTGTCTTCAGTTTTCAGTTAGTAGCATGGAAGTGTAACAATCTTTCATTTGTACAAACATAACTCATGATTTATTAGAACAATCTTGGTACTCTTACCTACCTCCCACTAACATAATGGCAAGATCTATCAGGAAAGCAATGTTTTCTTGTTTTAAAGGCTATAGTGGAGCAACAACTGAAAAGGTTTCTTATTTTGCCTCTGACACACCTGTAAACACTTGAGTTTTAATGTGGGTCAAAACATTCCATGCAAGGACAATGACTGTCTTAGAGAAACACTAGAGAATGTACTAATACAATTAAAAAGTGGAAATGTTTTCATATTTAAATGTATCTTTTAATGAAATATTAAAAATAGAAAAATTATGTACACATAATTATTAACCATATTTTCGAATTTTATTTTAATTCATATAACATTAAGAGATTGTACATTGCATTTTCACACTACTGGAACAGAAAGGGCAATGCACTTCATAGAAAATTCTCTGGTCCATTGTACCTTTTGCAGGCGCACATTCTAATATATTGTATTTATCAGCATTGCACCATGGAGTAAATAATCTGAGAACTGTAACTCAGTAATAGGCAGGTGATTTTCTATCCAAGTGAAATTCAGAAAGCAAATTATTTAAGTTCTGACAAGCCATGATAATTTTATAGCATATGATTTTCAACACTTGAATGATGTACTTCAAAGAATATTGTGTTGTTCTGGTAAAATAATCCACTTTTTTTATGAACAATGTTTAAGCAAAAGCAAAATCACACTTGTGAAATGCTGTATAGGGAATTATCATTATCATATAAGTTTAAGAATTAAATAGTTCAATAAGCAAATACTTGAATCAATAGAAAAGATTTATCCATAAACCTATAAAACTTGTGTGATATTATGGGTGTTGGCTTATAGTGGGAGTGACTTTTGCATTTGCCGAACTCATCTAATGATTTGCTGATTACTTCAACAAGTGATACCAATTTCTTTTTGTAAAATAGCTGTCAACATCCAGGCCAGGTTTTGAGGAAATTTATTTGATATGCTTTTTTATGCTGAACTAAACATAAAGTAATGATAAAGCAAAAAGACCAAGTGATCTTCTTCAAAAATCAAACAAACAGAAACAAAACCCACAAGGATAGTGTATTTGTAGCCATGATGAACATAACTCCTAAAGTCACAGGAACCTGGAGTGAAACTAGGGATATCCACCTGGACTTGTGCTTCCTTTATTCTTTCCCACTAAATTCCTTCTTAGTCAAAGTCTTCATCATCCAGCCCTCAGGCACAAACTGCTACAGAACTTCTGAAAAATCATTAATTATCCTTCCACAGCCTAGTTCAGAAGAGCTAAATTTTACCCACTAGAACTCACTACTTTATCCCATTACAATTTGTTTCTATATTTGGGAACCAGTGTAATCCTGTTTCTGCCTGCTCTGTGCAGGAACACAGAGCTATCTCATAGGTCTCAGCCTTTTTGCTGCCTACCCATGCCCTTGTGGTCTTGGTGAAGCCTGTGCAACAGCACACGAGTGTCAAGTCTCACTGTAGAGGACCTTGGATACAACTACTAATCATTGTTCACAGGGTCTTCTAATAGTGGATAATTTTCATATGTCCCTTGCTGTTGCACATTTTGGTGTCTCCCAATAATTTTATACCTTCTATTGTTGCAGTAAGATTCTACAGCCATGGCAGCAGATTAAAACTCAGTTGTTTCATGCTCTTGAACACAAAACCATGATTAAATCTTGTTGTCACTCCGCAGTCCTGTTTTTTGTGCATTTCTGCAACTAATATTTCCTCATCCTATAGTCACATTGACATGAACCATTCCATGTACCATCCATGCATGTAAAGCAACTCATATCAAGGTAGGAAGGAAGGGTGATTCTTAACAGTCATCCCTCAGCAGTTCAGGGCAGGGCACCTTTGCACAATTGATGCATGCCTGTTTCAGAAGAGCAAGCTGAATGCTTCATCATAAAAGAAAAATCCATATTTTAATGGAATGACCTGTTTCCTTAGTCTGAGAATACCTGGAATAAGAATGAGTCAACTTAACTCCCCATATTTCACGAAAGTTTATATTTCTCTCTTAGTGGGACTTGGTCAACTCCAAGTGAAACTACAATTTAAATCTATTTTTCATGTTCAGAAAAGTACATATCATGAAAATAGTTTAGTTATGAGGTGAACTTACGGGGGTGAAGTGTTCCTTATTGGTTGCTTGGGGTCTCTTTCTGTGAAATTCTTTATATATTCATAAATTAAGAGTTTGCAAAGTTATTCCTGAAATAAGGTTTTGTACTTTCAGCAGCCTGATTTCAGTTCATGCTGATGTTAAGTAATCCCTCCATCATAATGCCAAAAATGATGACCTGGTTGCTTGCCATCAGCAGATGTTATTGTAAGAAAAACATTCCTTCAAGGCTTTATAGAGATGCATATAAAGATACACTTAGTCTTCTGCACGGCCAGCTCATCTTTAAAATCATAGACGAGGTGTTGTTATGGGATCTTTCTATGTCCTTCCCTGCTGTTTGACATGTCTGGATATAGCACAGGGTCTCATCTGCATGAAATGCTACTTTTTTCATCATTTCATCCTTGGGTTTCATAAACACTTTTTATATTCTTGCAAGATGGGTCTGATACATCCCAAGTAATTTTGTAAGAGCTTTTCAAAACATTATGTTATCTCAAAGATCTCTGTACTAAGCCTTTATTATGTGCATATCTTGATGAGATGTTTGTCATTTGTTTGTGGGTTTTTTTAGCAAACCATATCCAGTAGGTCCTTCTGGATTTGAACTTAATGCTGGTTTATTTCTGTTGCAGATCAGTAAGAAGTTACAAAAAAGTGTTTTCCTTTGTGGCAGACAGAATTATGTACCTTTTCTTAAATATACTTGCTTTGATTAGTGACTGCTGGGATCACTAAAATTTGTACAGCTATTCTATAATGTTAAATTCCGAACTGTCATAATATCATGCAGTGATAAAAACATTGTATGATAAGTTCTCTCATAATATTTGTCTCAGTGTCTCATGTGGAATGCACTGTATAAAAAGAAGAACTATCTCTAGGATGGTCTTCAATTTTTGGTTTGTATGCTAGGAAGACTTGTAGTCTACAGCTTCACTTTTTTGCTTGATCCAGCTTGATTTAATTTGATAGGCTATTTTCCATGCATTTGGCTTCTTTTGCCTCAAATGGAATCTCATCAGGAATGAGTCTGATGTTTTCTTCTTGATGATTTGACAATACTTCACTATTTCACTTGTACTGATGGAGTTAGAGTTGCTAATGTCTTGTCACCTGTTTTTTTTATGTGTGCCTGCCATATCTACTTGTTTTCTCATTCTTTTGTTAAAACACTTCACTTGGTGACCTCATTCCAAAAGGCATATGGAGAAATTCACATCTGCTACAGGGTGTATGGAAAGGGCAGAGAATCAGAAAATTTCTCATCTAAATCTGACAGGCCAATATTTATCTTTCTAATCTGCAGCTTGAAGTATGGGTGTTTTTCAACAGGTATTCAGCACTGAATGGAGACAGGACAGAGTAATGCTATTTTAGTGTACTGCAGAATCTGGGTAAGTCCCATCCCTGTTATTTGTCTTTGGACTATGATGGCTAAAGCCAATGAAATAGATTTGCCTCCCAAGATATCACTCAGCTGTTTGGATGAAAAAGTATAGCAAATATTTCTCCTGCCAGAATACTGATGTAACATAAAAATTTCTTCTCCTAATCATAGTCTAAGTTCATGGAGGCTGGTCTTAAGCATGATGAACTTTTAGGATCACATTTCCTCAGTTTCTTTCCCTTCTAAACAGCAAGTTCAGCTAAAATACGAGTGTTCTTTTTCTGTTTAGCTTAACTGAGACAAGAAGTGCTTTGAGGGCATATTTGCTGTCTCAGGTTTGATTTCGTGTCTTAAGCCTACTTGCATTTCACACCTAAGGAAAACACAGCAGAGGAAATCTGTTTCTTTCTCAGGTTTCACACTTAATCCTACAATTCTTTCAACACTAGACAGCCTCATCAGCAAAGCTGTGTAAGTTGTGTATATCAGGAAAAAACCCCCCAAACGTAGTTGTTTATAACTTATTAATAATTCAGTTATTTTTCAGCACTTCATACTGACAAAGTGAAATTCACAGGCAAAAACAAAGGAAAATTTGACAAATATATGCTCTTATTCTATACTACTCCTTTCCATAGAAGAAATGTTAGTATTAATGAGCTCCACCATAAGCTTAAGAAGTTTCAAGTAAAAGTAATTTTCTAGGTTTTTAATGACTCAGAACTGAAAACTACTCATATCTCTGATCGTTATAACCCTTCAACTGACCTCAGTACCTTCTACAAACTTAATGGAAACTGATTCAGACTTTTTTTCATGGCAAGACTTGTAACTTTCAAAAGGGTAACTGGAAAAGAATTAGGTTGGGTTTTAGTTTACCGTAGAGAATACCTCGTATTACTTACAATATGATAATGTATCTTTAAGAAGACATTGTCTCTGTTCAAACTCAGCACGAAATTTCTAATTGACAGACATCTAAGTTCAGATATGTGAGTTCCTCAGCTCTATCTGAGTAAATGATAACACTCAGGTAGCTAAAAGCTGTGGACGTACACAACCTTCCCCAGAAAGTAGTACAGTCATTTCCACAACTAAAGACTAAAGGTGGCCAGGACTTGCTTGGATGTCTTGGTGCCATGAGTAAGATTTCTTCTTTTTTTAAATTTTTTAAATTTTTCTTAGATGTGAGATGGTGTGCTTAAAGACCACTGTTTTCCTTTGTGGCAGTTTCAGTATTTTAATACCTTTTCTTTTCCTCAGATCTGTTGCTTGTTTACCTAGTCTCCTCAGGTAAGTGTGCAGTGATTTGATGTTATCCAAACACTTTTATTATAATCACACTTATTCATACATGTTAAATCTCTTAAAAAAAAAATTCCAATTGACTGCTGTAGTAATTAGTTGTAGGTGTCTGTCCCACCTATCCTACTGTGTGCAGTTAAATGTCAAATTCTAATCCTACTGTGCTTTGTTTCATTCTGCCCCTGATGCTTCACACAATCATGAAAAAGAGAGGAACAGTATGGAATGAGTTTGAAATGTGGAATTAACTTTCAGATCTTGAAACAAATATAGGAAGTGTACAATACCTTCTAGTTCTTCTGCAACTGTAAGGTTTCTGGACTCACTTAATGAAATCTTTATCTATTTAATTAGTATTTCAGGTGAGGAACACAATCTATTACTGAAAACAGCGAGTTCAAAACAAAGAGTAGATAGCAAACAAATAGACAATAGATGACAGGAAAACCTGTACTTGGCAGAATCTGAAGCCATTTCAAGCTGGGATTCACTTCTCAACTGTACAATGTATAATAATTCAACATCCTAAATTTTAAAGAGACTCTTAAAAATATGTCTTTTTAATGATTTCTTAAGGCAAACTTAATCCCTTGATTTGATACTGTCACTGTTTCTGTTTAATTGTAGAATAATTTGTGTTGGGAGAGACCTCATCTAGTCCAGCTTCCTGCTCAAAGCCAGGCTGACACAAAGCAGTGAGCAGTCCAAAATGTTTGTCAGCCTCTTTCCAAGTCACCCATACAACCCATACTTCCAAGTCTTGGCTGCTAGGATACCACAGGACATTGTGTCAAAGAACCTGCTAAAGAGGAAGGGCACTTAAACTACCTCTTCGCCCATCCACAAAGTTATTCATCCCATCATAGAAAGCTCTATGACTGGATTGGTCACAGTTTGCCTCAGTAAATGCACTGACTGCTCCTTATTATCTTGTCCTTCGTGAGTCTGGACACAGCTCCTAGGACAATTTGCTTGTTTTGTCCAGTTTTTCTTGTTGGGGTTGTCCATCTTCAACACTAAAGTTCCTCCTGATCACAGAAGCAGGCCGTACGTACATGGTGGTCAGCAACAGATTCAGTGTCCTGCTCCGAGATGCACAGATCATACACAGGGACCTCCCAAAAAACCTTGAGGACATGATTTGCTTTTCCTTATATTCCTTTTTTTCCCCTCCTCAGCCTCTTCCAAGTTCTGCCACTTTACCACATTGTTTCCCTCTTAAAATACTCTACTGCTGTCTACCCCTAGCCTATTTTTCAGGTTTTTGTTAACTTTACAAATTTATTTGGTATTTATAAGAGCTTGTCCCAGAAATGTCTCTCTTATTCATGATTTCTGTCACTCCACACTGACCTTGTTTTTTTAAATGTGTTTTGCCATATTCAAGCTGCTACCTTTTGGTGATGTTGGAGGCTGGGATTAATCATCTGCATGCAAACCTTAATGTTTCCAATTGAGTGAGATAACACTGATTATGCCTCTAATTCCCCAGAGCCTATTTCTTGTCTTTGAAGATGGGTGTGACATTTGCCTTTTTCAAGTCATCAGGGAGCTCTCCTGATTTCTCCAGCAATTCAAAGGTGATAGAGAGCAGCCTCACAATAGGACCAGCCCGCTCTTTTACCATCCCTGGATGCATCTTGTCAAGTCTCATAGTTCCTTTTTTATTAAGAATGTATATTTCAGTACATCACAAAAGCTTAACATTCAAAGAAAAGCAAGCACCACATTAATTCTTTATAAAATCAATAAATTTCGTGGTGGTTTCCCTTCTCCACAATACGAATATTGCTTTTTTTTTTTTTTATTCAAGATTAGTAACAGGATTTTGAATTTCGATCTGATTTCAAAAGGTTCTTGTTTTGTAAATGCAGGTTATAGTTACTTTAGCAGCTGATCTGGATGGTATCCATAAAGGTGGCAGCTGTCCTGCAAATGGTGGCAGAACATGTATGAAAGGAATAATGCAGCAGTGCTCTGAAAATCTGTGCAAAGTTACAGGCTGATATTTTGAAACCTTATGAAATTGAGCTATAGGGGTAATAGGGCTATAGGATGTTAATTTTCTGCACTAAAACATTTGGGCTAAAAAAAGTTAACATCTTATAGCAACAAGAATCATTAGACAGAGAATTAGATTTGGAAAGAAATGAATATTTATGTACGGTGAAAGGTTCATTTTTAACTGGAACTCCTTTATAAGTCTCAATTACTATATTGATTTGAAGATTTAAGAGGAAATTTTAAACAGATGCAGTTTTAGAAATTCAGAACTAAAGGAAAAGGGTTTTTGGCTTCTTTTATCTGTTTGGGCTTTTTGTTGATTTCTTGGAGTTTTGTTTTGTTTTTCCTAATATGCTTCAGTGCATGTGGCAAATAGGACAAATTTACATCCTAGGGTTACAAAGAGTCACTCATAACTGATATAGATAGTGTGAAAATTACTATTTGCATTTGTCCAACTTTGAAAATCAAGTTTGGTGCTAAACGATCCTGCTGCAGTTCTAGCAATTCCAGTGGCCAAAGTTTGAAAAGATCTAGTTATTACTTGACTTACAGGAATGATGTTTGATAACTGTGTAAATAAAACCAGATCTATGTCTTAGGCAAGTCCTTAAAGTTATAGAGCTCATAAAATTATTTTGGGTTGTTTTGGGGTATTTTTAACTGGAAAAAACAAGTTACAATTTTTACTGTTTTTTTAAATTTAAAGGGCTATTATTCTAAAAATTATTATTTTTAAAATTGTAAAGGAAAAATCTAAAGAGTAAAACTTAATGTCGTTTTCCTGTCTAGTCCATGTACATCTATGAATATCCCAAAGTGAACTGTGATGAGGCTTCAGACATTCTGACCTTAGTTAAAAGTAAATTCTAAAAATGTCTTCTGGAGTGGGAAAACTGAGTTTATGGAAACACTTCCATGCTAACACTCTTGTGAAAGACAGTCTAGTTTTGTGGGTACGAAGGTAGTTGCTGTTCTACGGGTTTTTTTCTCTCTAGGGTTCATTTTGTTTCTTGGCCAGACTTTGTTGAAAACTTTTAGAGAAAATTTAAATGTAAATGATCAAATTACAACAAGATAAAATCAACACTCACACTAGCATTGCAGCATCTGGAAAAGCAGTTGTGAATTTTTACAGCCTGACTTTAGAGGTCTTTATTTTCTGTTAATTGGCACTTAACTGCTGCTTTATTTGTTTCCTCATCTTAAATTTTGGTTTTGATGTATTTAAATGCACAGGCAGACAAGGAAGAAAAGCCAGAAAAAAAACCCCTCCATATTTTAGCTGTGAGTAATAAAAGTGGTTGTGTCAGGGTTTTTTTGGTCCTAGAAAAAGTCTTTTTACCAAAAAAAAAAAAAAAAAAAAGAGAAAAAAAAGAAAGACACTCATTCCATGAGGAGCATATTGACCAGAACACAGTGGACAGTAGTAGCATACCAGCTTTACTACAAAATTCTTCTTCCTTTTTCTACCATCAGTAGAACAGAAATACATTAATAGGAGCAAAGCTAATTTTTGAACAGAATGTTCCAATTACATCACTTTTTTTCTTTTTCCTTTGCCCTTCGTCCTGACACTCCTGATTATTATTAGCATTTACCATCCTTAGAAAGAATAACTTCTCTTTTCCTTAGGCTGGTATCAACTCATCATAATACAGTCAATCATATTCTGACCCTTTCAATAAAATTCCTCTATTTCCAGCTTTTATTTACCTCTCCCAGAAAAATGTACTTTCTCCTTTTATCTTGTAACAAGTACCTGTTAAACCAACAGCTCTTGCTGCCTTGCTACTTGCCTTGTTCCTCAGAGCTGTTCCCATCAGGATCTAATGGGAACCTTTAGTAATTCTATGCACTTTCAGTTCCCAGTGAGAGACCAGCATCCTGGTAAGGATGGAGGTGCAGAACTGCATGTTCATACCAGGTATAGCAAAAGCTCTAATAACCCTCGGCACATTTTGGCAGGAGACCAAAAAGATTGGGAGTTCATTATTGACTCGCTTACTTGAAGCATGGAAAAACCCCCTATTAAGTCCAGTTTTCTTGGAGTAACTTTGTCACAAGTGCTATCATTTTACAAAAGCAAAAATGTGATTTGTTCAGTTGTGTTCAGACAGCATGACTAAAGCTCATAAACTACTGGACAGGAATGTTTTATAAAAAGCTGAACCACAGAAGTTTGTCTCACCGTTGATTCATATTGAGTTAACTGGAACAGGGAACAGAACAGGAAGGTGAAATATTATCATTTCATGTAATTTCATGTCTTTTCTCTCTGAAATTGTATGCTGCCTTGATAGCAGTGCCTGAAAGAAAAACAGGTTCAGGGTCTGGCCTGCTGTCTCAGGCACTTACAGATTTAACCCCAATCTCAGCAGAAAGACATTAATCCTGCAAGGGTTAAGCATTCTCCCCGTCCTGGTCCATGTGCTCCATGAATTCTGTGAAAGGGCAATCCAGGGATAGTAATTCACAGGATATGTAATCTTTTATTTTTAGTGGTTATGTAAAATTACCAGTAGACTTCCAAGCCATCTGTTTTAAATTTTGATGGTATGCAGTAAATCTATAGTGAGATACTTTGACAGTGAACTGCATCACCACTGTACACCATATATTAGTTCCAGTAAAAGTTCATCAGTATTCACAGTGATCCTCCAGCTCTGTGATACTACCAGAAAATGTCAAATTGTTCTTAGAATTTATAAGAAGGTATAAAATTCATGAGCTGAGACAATGAAAATCCCAAAGAATTGATGGCTACCATATATTGTACTCATTTTGGCATATGATTTTTTTATGTCTGTAGAAATGAAGGCTAGTCACCTAACCTTTCATCAAGTCAGCATTTTCTGAAATACAATGACATGAAAAGTGCTTACTAATGATTGCTTTGGCACCCATCCTAATATATCTAGAATGAAACAGAAAGACAAAAAATACAGCAAGTTCTATACTATGACATTCCAATTCCAGTTTATCCTTCAATAAAGCTTCCTTCAGTCTACATGCCATTATGCTCTTGATTCTTGGTAAGAAGAGAATGTCCTAGTGTTCTTCAATAACCTAGAAATTTATCTTGTTTTTTTATTTGTGTTGTTTTTGTTGTTTTGTTTTGTTTTTATAAAGTAGATATGTTAATGAGAAAGGGTACTAAATCTGTGTAAAAAGACAGAAAATAGATACTTCCCTGAGGCTTCTTGTGCCTAATTTGGACTCAAACCAAATGTCTATCTCTTACAAAATGGGATTTTCTAATTCAAAAACCTATTGCAGAAGAAATCAGTACTGATAGATAAAGAACCTGTTATGGAACAAATATGCACGGGTTGCTTAGGTACAAATGGTCACAAGCTGCTCTTGCTTAATATGCACGCTGCTTACAATGCCCAGTTGGATAAACCTTGAAAGTAGATATGAGCAAGCTCAATTTGGAGAAAGTTGAATAGGCAAGTAGAAATATGATTAAGAAAGATTAAAATATTTTAATTGTTGCCAAAAAAAAGAGAGAAACAATTATGAAGAGAGCATGGTCTGCTTAAAAACACACCTTAAAAGTCATAATCTAAAAAAGATGGAGGTAAGTAAAACAATAGAAAATATAGAAAGACTGGATTAAATTAGATTAGATTTATTTTAAGTATATTAAATATTTTAAGGATAAAGACCAAATAGATTTTTGAAGAAGGTTTCAACACATTTCTGGGAAGAAACATGGGATGTTTCTTGTTTTAGTTTCAACATAGATAAATCAGTAAGAATTTTTTTTTTCCTGTATTTGGAAGTTGACAGATACATTCAGATCACGGAATGATGATGACATGGTTTCCATTGCAGAATTCATTACAGGGCTACAAAATGAACTATCTTTAAATACTTAGAATTAGTTTTAATCCCAGAATTTCTGAAGAACTAGCAGGGTTTTTCTCCAGGGAGGTTCTCAGCTGCTAACATTTGGAGAGTTATATTCACTAAGTCTTGACCTGGAGTAAGACTTTCAGAAGAGTAGAATTTTTACAGGGAGAAATTGTTTAGTTCATATAGTTTAAACCAAACCAAGATTGAAGCGGTTTGTTGATCTATTAACAACACAAAATTAATTGGAACTCACGACCCATATCTATAATAAGAGATCATATTCCATTCCAGGTACTTGCAACTTTTTATGAAATTATTCCAAAATGTTTTAATCCCTCTCTAGAATTAATCTCAACAGAGCACATCCCTGCTGTGGGAGATGCATGCCCAGGTTTTCCCCACCTCCATTCTCAAAGGGTAGGTGGCAGCCAGGGGAGGTGATTGAGACCCCCTGAGGTGGAGGTCCTGGGATGTCCCCATGCTGTCACTGGACAAACTGGAGGCAGCAGCTGGGAGTGCCCACGGGGAGGCTTTGCTGCCAGGCCAGGGCAGAGCCTCCAGGCCATGCAACTGCATCTAGAAAGGTCACCTCCCTGCTGCCCTGCTCCCCTCCTCTCCTGCTCACTACAAATCTATGTTTCATCTGCATTTCTGTTTAGATGACTTTTTGTTTTCCAAGGGTCTTCTGGTAATTCAGGTAATTACTCTTTAATTTGGTAAATGTTTGCTTTCCTCTTTACCTGCATCAGCTTTGAGCAAATGCCATCTCAGGCAGTTTGGACATCCCACCCAGCCACATTCTTACGCTCACTCCTGTCTTGTTGGCTGCTGTTATCCTGGCTTTTTTGCCTTGTTCACAGGTGGACCCTGTGAGCACTGTGAACCCGCTAAAGAAAAAAACATAACATAAATAATTTAAAATGGTAAAAGGACCAAGCTGTGTGACAAGACCCCTGTCTTAATTATTTTAAATTGCAGGAAAAAATAATGAAATTGCTGGTGCGGGACTTGAATAATCAAGAATGAACATGGGGATAATGTTACTAATGTCAGCATGACTTTACAGAAAATAGGGCTTGAAAATTAAATATGTATTGTCTTTTATAATTTAACATCATATAGTAAGGCTGAACTGATGTAACACAGTTCTGCGAGGCACTTGATTCATTCCAAGTGGAAATTCGATTAAGAAACTGCCTTATGACATAGTTATGGTACATGCCAAATGGATTAAAAACTAGTCTCGAAAGACTGGTAAATGGGAAGTAATCATGCAGCAGGTGTGTGACTTTTGTGCAGTCCTTGGTAGAATAAGTTTTTTATCATACTTTTACCCAGCTGGAAAGACAGCAAAAACCACTGATAAATTCTGTAGCTGGCACAAAGATGCTGGAACTCATGAATGCAGAATAAAACAATACATTGATATCAAAATAGAAAACAAATACCAAAATGGGAGTCCAAGTGTGACTCCTCTAGCTATAACATCTAACACATTGATAATCAACTCTTCAGCATGGGAGAAAAAGGTGTAACAAACTCTGAAGGCTGTAAGCTTAAGTGAGAAAAAGCAAACCTCAAAATAGAGAATATTTTGTACAGTGAGGCCATTAGGAACAGTGTACCAAAAGTTTCAGTCAAAATCTCTAAAGTAAGCCTTGGACGTTGTCATAAAGGATATGTTCTAGCTCTGCCCAGACTTAATTCCTGGAAATTCTGTGGTCTGCTATAACAACTCAGACTGGAATTTTTTCTGGACCAGGTGTGGAAACTTGCAAAGACAGAGATTTGCAGACTCTTGGATAAATACAATAAAGTCAGAAAAAATGAAGGCTTTTAATTTTATTAAGGTCCCTAAAGATTTATGTCTGATATTAGTAATAAATCTACAGAATTACACAAATGGTCTGGTTGTGTCAGTACCTTTGGAAATTAGATTAGCAACACCCACCAAATGACAAGCACAGCTGAATTTAGCCAACAGAAAAAGTACTTTTTTGTCAGTGACATTTGCAATTAAATAAAGGAGGAAGGGAATGAGATTTAAAAACCTTCTACACCACAGGATTTTTTTAGATATAATTTTTACAAGGTCTTCTTTGCATTTATCTAGATATTAACAAAACTGGTAAGAAAAAAATGAACCTGTGAATCAGTATTATTTTTTCTTTCAGTGTTACAGAAGCAAAAGATTTCCCCATCAGGTCCATACCTTGTGTTTTATTGCAACCTACTTTTTTATTCCAGACAAGCAGAGATATATTTTCACCCACCTTTCTGACCATTACAGGCATAATGTTATTTGTCCTTAAGAAAAAAAAGACAGACGACATAATAATGCTATTAGCTTAATACCATCTTAATGTCTAAAGTGGTTTTTTCCTTAGAATGAAATTAACACTGGTGCAAAGGGCTACAATCAAATTTGTTTGGAGAAAGTGCACTGTTCTTGCAAGAATCTCTTCTTGAAACTTCGATTAGTGATCTCATTCATCTTCTGTAGCAGTTATGTTCTACTTTACAGTAGTATGTCAAATGATGATCACACATCCACCACATTCTTGAATGTTTTCTCTTCAGAGAAGTCTTGCAAAATTTAGCAGAAAATGCATTAACACTTCTCGAATTCTTTTCTCAAATGATTAATCCCCGATGGTTCTTTATTGTGTGTCTGGGCTGACACCAGTTCAGAAAAGATTAAGATTTTACTGCCCTCATATTTCAGATCCTTATTTCAGTAGTTGCAGCCAGTATTCTTTCTCTTTCTCTTATATCAGGGTGTAGCAATTACCATCCTCTCGCATTACCCTGAAATGCTGTTCCCCTCATGGGCATTCTGTAATTTCTCTTCCCAAGTAGCTCATCTTTCCAGATGAGAGCTCAGCCACACAGAGGTCTTATAATAATTTGAAAAGTTTCATTACTGTACTTTTTACAGTTACTTATTTAGCCCGATTCATGCTTATAAAAACATATGTGGAAAATGAGGTGCTTTTGTATACATGTAAATAAAAGGTATTTTTGATATGAAATTTTACAAACAGGATAATATTTGAAAATATATAATTTTTACCTTCTTCATCCAATTCTAGTCAGGCTGTAGCTGCAGAGGGAATTTGTTTTACAATGCAGGCACATCTCTAGCAATATCTTATGGCACAAAAAAACCCAGTAGATTTTTAATTTGCATAACATTACACATATTTGCATAAAATATTGCCCAGTGGTACTAAGAGCACCAGTTTCTCCCTAAGCCCCAATTAATTAATCTGTGTCCCTCCAGACATACAGCAATTTATTATGCATTCTTAGTATAGAAACAGCAATTAATTATATGCTTCCTAGCCCCACATCAATCATTATGTGCCCTCCAGACAGCTTTGCACCTCTCCCAGCCCCACATGTGGCTGGAAACACACCCTCCTCTTTTTCCATAGATGAAGAGGCCTTCTGCAATTTTACCAGTCAACAGAGAGCTCTAGGAGCTTCCTGTTCTTGTAGTCCATCAAGGTCAGAAGTTTTAGGACTGGTAGGATAAAACCTCAGCAGCCATACAACTGTATATCCAAGGACTGGAAGGGGACTGCAACTCATTATTTGTCCCCTTTCCTTTTTTCCCCATCCCTTTTTGGGAACTGAATAGAAGTGTTCGCCTGTTGCTGCAGTCATGCTTGGAAGCAAGAACTGCAGTCAGCCTGAAATGTTCCAACCATATAAACCACTATCCAGACACTGGTTCAGTGTAGGGAATGAAAATGGAGAAAAGGCAGAATATAAGTTGTAGCTGGAGAAAATGCAGAATAAATGTGGTAGCTGGAGAAAAATGGTGAATGAGAAACTATTTTGCATCAATCTCTTTACAGAATTGCTTTGTATATTTGTTTATCATTTACTTACTATTTATGGTCTGTGTGAAACTACACCCTTTGCTCTTGGGATGAAAAGATAAGTTCATGTCCTGTGTTTATCAGAGTGTTCTTGGACTATATTACAAATTTTAGCTAACAACCTTATCCAAGGGCTGAGGCGAGGAAAAGTGAGGTTTACAAAGATTTTTCTTTTTCCTTTACTTTCAGTACAAAGGTGAAATTCATGGTTGCAGGGAAGGGGCAGGAAGGAATTGAAACTCTGCCTTCCTTCCCAGTCCCTCCCTTGGCTGAGGTAAGGTCAACACACCAAGGAAGGAGAACACTGACCTGACAGAAATATTTTTTCTTCTCTCCTTCTTTTTCACTCTAGCTTCTAGAACAACTTTAAATCCTTCTCCATGGTATCTATTACTTGTATGGCATTTCTAGGCCCTTTTAGGTGCACTGTACATCATCCTTCAGTCTGTTCATTAAAATTAAAATGTGCTGCCATAAAAAAACTAGATTTTAAATTTGCAAGGGGAATATGCTTTCTTTTTCCCTGCAACACTCTTTATATGTTGAATATTTATAACCATTTGTGTTTGTTCTGACATAAGACGTATAGGCCTGCCAAAGGTCCCATTGTGACTGTAAACTCAAGCTTTCAAAAAGTAGCTAAGCTAAGTTTTTTTTATTAACTGCTACCTATCACTGTTCTACTGTCCTTATGCCCCCAGGGCTGAATCAGCACCTTCAAAGCATTCCTCTGTCCCTCACTGAGAGATGGGCCCCAAAGTAGCACAGCAGGAACAGGGCAGTACTTGGTCATGATTTTTACAGCCAGGATAGGTCATGGAGGTATTTTTAAAGAGCAGTGAATGTTGACATATTGAAAATATAGACAAGAAAATTTGGTGGGAACTGGAGAGAACAGACATTTTTCTGCCTTAACTGGATTATCTGCCTCTTTTTTATCTCTTTACTCCTTAAACGCTGCCATAAGAACAGGGACCTGAAATGTATGTATGTTCAGCTCCATTGATACTGGGCAGTTCCATAACTGATTTTGCTAAATCTGAAGTCTTCACAGGAAATTGATTGCTTATTTTCTTTTTCAGAAACAATGATTATTTTTTTCTCATTCATCAAGTACTGTTTCATGAGCTGCTACTTGATAGAATTCTTGAAAGCTATATTAAGAGTCTGTTTCCCCTTTTCTTCTCTGTGTAGTCTACTCCAGCATCAGGGATGGTCCTTCCTTTAAGAGGGAAAAATAACTCAAGTTGTAACTATCCTTGAATCCCAAAAATATAAACAGATCTTTTATTTCCCTTAAGTGTGCCAGATTTCTGTAGAGTACATCTTTCACCATGAACAGTATTTAAACCCTGGCTTGTTCAGTATATGGCTTCTGGATCACATCTAGTCCATGAGGCTGAAATAAATGACTATTTTTGATAGTATAGGAAACTATAGAATAGCATTTCTAGGTAAAGAGGCCTATTTTTTATCATATAAGCTGGGAGCAGAGGAAACCTTGCTGGCTTCTGGACGTTGTCCTGAAACAAGTTCTTTGTGGGGGAAACCAGACATGGCTTCCAAGGAAAGCAATAAGATACAAGGCGGGGAGCTGATGGAGGATTATAACTGAAAACTCCTCCTTTCCCTCCTGTGGTGGCATCTTGGAGAAGTTAGACTGAAGTCGGCAGGAAAGCAGCATTTCAGACCTCCTGGGAGGTGAAGGGGAGAGGTGAGTGGGTAGAGCAGGGGAGTGAGGTGTGTGAGCTGGGGCAGATGAGCAGTCATGTTTGGAGAAGAGTGGAGCAAAGAGAAACTGGGAACATTGGGAACCTGAGCACTAAGAAAGAGGTGTGAATGCAACTGGGGTAAATGGTCACAGATCTCAAACCTTAGTTTCTTTCCAGAATGGGAACTGGAATAAAGCAAGGCTATCCTCAAGGAAGATGTGGGGTTTCATGGATCACTGCAAAAGGAACCAGAGAACATTTCTGAAAACATGGCATGAAATATCGAATATTCAATCTGTGATGAAAATGAGTGGGATATAATTTCAGAATGATATTCTTTAGACAAGATAACTGAACAGCTGGCAGGCACTAACTACATCTCAATAGTGTTGTTATCTGCCCTTTCTTGCTGAGTTTCAGGCAATTGAGAGGATCCAGGACAAGAGACATAAAGCTGAATGATGATAGGTTGCTTTTAAAACTTTTAAGTCTAGGAATACTTGGCTCTCAAAGAGATATTAAGGTTTCACGAGGTTCCTATGACTCATCCAAACATGTTTTGTCATATTAAAACACAGTAATTTCTTCCAAAACTGCTTTCACAGCTGGACCTGTCTCCCTTCTTTATTCTTTATAAAAAGTCCAGAAATATTGCTGAATGAGAGTACTGCCAAGGGTATATGGAAAATGTCTATTGTTACTGCACCCAGTATTTCTCTCAAATTGCACTAAATAGTCTTTCCCCTCAGTTCAAAGTCTTATGAAAGATCAGGGAGTGAGTGAAGATAAACTTTTTAACAGTTGAAGAGAATGTTGATGTGGGCAAAAAGACAAACTTTTAAAAATTCATAACCTTGAGATTTCATTCTCCACTGAACACATCTGTGTTTAGATGATAGGGACAGTTGGCAGACTTGCTATTATACCAAACTTCTGCTGCTTTGAAAGTTACTGCTGCTGCTTTTGGACACTAAAGTAGGCAAGGATCCAAAAAGAACTTATTTCCCACCAAGCTTGAAAGGGTGCTGTACCTTGTCACATTAGATTTAAACCTGTCCACAGTGATGAACACCTCTGTGACCTGCAGGCATGATTACATGCAGCACCTATGAATGAAATCACCATGCAAAAATAAGTGTTCTAGCTAGTTCAGAGTTCACAAAGAGCTCGTCACAGTGGGGCTGTGCTCTCTGTACATGTTCCTCACAAGGAGAGGAAGATTTGTCCTCATCAGGACCTTCTTTAGAACAATGTTCTCCTTTTTAAGTGACTGCATCCTTCTGAGAATATTAAAGCTCACTGAAGCAATAGGATGATTTATTCAAGAGGCATATATATATATTTAGGATGTGGGTGTTTCAAAGACTGTCTGAGGAGACTAGTTGGAGAAGTGATCTGGGTAGCAGTGATTCTCCCACAGAGCACAATTCAAATATCACATCTTGATCAGAGTATTCCATGGAATCACACGGTACAAGATTGTTGTGACACCATTTAGACCAACTTGCCTGATCAAAAATGCCTTCAAAATGAATTATTTTTAGGAATTTGCAGTTACTTGAAAAAAAAGAAAAAGATTAGACAGTGCTTAGACCATTACTAAAGATAGATAGATAGATAGATAGATAGACAGATAGATAAGTGAACAAGCTAAAAAAAGGCCATCTACTTAAGCCTGTCAAATTTGACCAGTAACACAGTATGTTACCATCATGTGCAGGCCAAATGCTCTAACCTGCTCATATTTTATTTTGGTTTCTCTTTTTATGATCGATCTTATTTGCTTTACTTGCTAGCTTGCTTCAGATTATTCCCTTAGTGGTATTTGCTCTTGTCAAGGTTGCTGTTGCATTAGTTTTCCCTACCTGCTCAAAGCATTGTCAAGACAAAATTGGACAGCAGGAGCGCACAGAGTCCAACACATCTGGGAACATTCAGACTTACACATAAAACCTGCAAGGGACCTTCTGCCTAAAAGGAAAATGTGCTGAATCATTTGGGTTTACTGTAGGACCATCTGTGAAACACAAGTAAAGGTGGGCTGATACATCCCACATGTATCAGACTCATTACATATGCTCCCTCCTAGGAATAAATATGGCCCAGCTGAACTTGCAGACACCTAACAGAATAAGTCTGGATCTCATGGAACTTTTAATTTGATGATAGGATTTCACATTAAATAGGCATAGAATTGGATAGATTTGATAGATTTGATCTTTTTTTTTTTTACTCTAAATACTCAGTGCTGGATTTTTTTTTCTTAAGCCTACCGTAAATTTTCATTTATTAATTTTTATTTTCAAGTATTTGCTTTTGTGGCAGGTGCAGTGACATGGTTTATTGTTGGTATTTATTATTTACATGGAATTATGTTTATAAATCTACTGCAAAAATTATAATTGCCTCTATTCCTTAATTAAGGAGATCCATTTTAGGCGTAATGGGAGATATTTATCCCATTATTATCAGCAAGCAAGGCTTTTTCTTTTCCTGAATCATGAAAGAAACTGTGTCAGGCAGGTTGAAAACTTATTTTTCTGATGCTTGAAATTTTTCAGTACATATTAGAGTGTTGCCTGAGATTTAGAAAGCCCTATCAGTTATCTCTCTACAACACTACACTAATGCAGTCACTTCAGCTGTTCTTTTAAAGGTGGCAAAAAATGTAGAAAATGAAATAAGTTTTCTGGATATTCTGAACATCTCAACCACTGCTGCTGAGTAAAGAGTAGTTAAAATTTTCTATCAAAATGAATCAATTCAAGTTTTTATTAGAAATACCAACCACAGGAGTCAAAGCAAAAGTCTATAACATTATTTGACTGGCAAATCATTTCAATTAAAAAAACCCCACAAAATCTGCTACTTGTTCTAGAAAATTAATTTTCTCTTTCAAAGTACATCTAGAGCTGATACTTGCTAATGTTTATTTTCTACATTTTGGTAGAAATCTACACATCTATATGTGTTTTCTTTAAATAAGTTTTTTGTTTTTTTTTTTTAATACAAGGGATCTCTGGGTTACAAAACTCATTCACATGAGGATCAATATTCCTCTTCTGCCCACAGAATGTGTTTTAGCCTTAACAAGTCATTCTCATCAGCAAAATCACATTTGATTTCAGGGAGTTCAAGGATAAACCTGATTACACCAAATACTCTCAGGTATTGCGTCACTTCACCATACAAAGGAAAAAATGAGAAATGTTTGAAATCACACAGGAGCTATAATCCCTTTTGCACACCTTCATGGCTTTTCTTCTTTGGAATAGTTATATGACCTATCTCTTTCTTTATGCCAGCAGTAAGGACAGCCACACACAAACCCTTGTACTCCTTGAAACTCCCCTGAGCCATGTCTGGAGCCCGGAGCTCAGCCTCTGCACACAGCCTTGTCCCTGCTCTTAAACCAAATGACACCACCATTCAGTTGATATTGCAGGGTGCTTTTGCAGTTAAATAGAGAAATTCAACTTCTGATGTGATTAGACAAAAATAAGTGTAATAATACCATCCATAAGAGTTAAAATGAATATTTGCCAAAGTAATTCTTGGTGAAACATCTTAATGCTCCTGTACTGCCAACTGTTTTATTTGACTGCACTTGATTCAGATCTTTATTTAGGTAGAAGCAGCTTTAGACTTTTTTCTTTCTTTATGACCTTTATTTGTTCTGAAAATTGACTACTGATCAACATATTTTTTCTGTACTGAGAGCTATAACTCTGCAGGGCTCATATTTAAAGATGCTAAAGAGCTATATCCTGGGAAGCAGGAAGAAAGGTTGCCAATCAAGCTACATACTGTAGCTTGTTTTCAGTATAGCAGTTGATTTGGAAATTGCTAAGTATTTTGCTAGACAGCTTTCTTGCATGTTTGTGGAGTAGAACAGTTTTATATTTTTTTTTTCTCTAGATATTTAAGAATGGATCTACAGCATAAGAAAATAAGGATTTTTAAAATATTGTTACAGGTTTACAGAGAAGTGCTTTTTACCTGCACAAGAAATATACTTGAAAAAAAGATAGCATGTATGGATACAGTTTGCTTTATACCAAAATCCGTAGTTCTAATATCATACTGTTTTTATGTTATGCCTCCTCACAATAATTAACCCAGAAGACACTGCAGAAAGTTTCCTCTGACAAGTTACAACAAGAAATATTTGGGGAGGTTTGTTTGGGTTTTCAGGTTTTGGGTTTTCTGTTTGTTCATTTGTTTGCTTTTTAATTGTAAACCACTCACTTAAGCTGAGGCATTTCTGCAGAAGTGTAAGAACTGCAATGAAACCTTCCCCATAAAGGGCATCCTGGATCTAGACAGTGTCTCTTCCACTACCACCCCACTTTCCCCATTTTCCCTAAAACAGGAGAGAAACATTTTTAGGAAGAGATATTCACACTACAAAGAACCAGAGTCTACTTTTTATGGCACTGACCAGGGTTAAGTCCCAGATCTGGCTGATACAAGAGAGACCTGAACCTGGCTTTCTCAGTTTTAAGTGAACGACCTAATTACAAGGCTGTAAGCTTTTCTGCAGTCAGAATTGCTCCTCTTTGTGGAGTGAAAAGGAGTGATGGATCCCCATTATGGATTTTGAAATGCAAACCTTTTTTTATCCAATATTGAAAAGGAATGATATTTTTCAGTCAATAGAACAAAAAAAAAAAAAAAAAAACACCAAAATGAAACAAAATAACAATAGAAAAATAACCCAACTTCCAGTACGACAGAAAGGCAGAGAAAAAAATTACTTTTTAATCTTTTCCCCATAAAATTTTAATATAATTCATTGGAAGGTTCTAAGTTTATTTTGGTTTTCTTTGATTGTGTGTATGTGTGTTGGTTTGGTATTACAGTTCAGCATTTGAATCAAAGCCATTAAAATATTGTCCCATCTTGAACTCACATTTCTTACAATAGATTTCCAGCATCTTGAAGGTGTAGTGTATCAGAAATAGAAATATTCAGCTGTTAAACAGAAAAGGAGGAAAAAAATGCAAAAAAACTTCACACTTATCCTGGGAAAAGACAAAAAAATAAAGAGAGTCTGGACAGATTTTAAACACCTGTGCCTTTTCTTTGGAGGATACCATGTTCATTTAACTTTCTAAAAATGTAACTTATAAAGGCTTGGGGCAGAAATATTTTGCTACTTAGAACTTAGCCGTGTATTTGACTTTGGTGAGTCCATCTTCTTACCTGCTTTTCTAGTCAGGAACTGCATTTATCTCTTTCCATGTGAAAAATCTTTATACCTGCTTCACCTGTTATGAATCTTTTTATCCTGATTTATAGCTTTAGGGACTCAGGAGGGGTGGGTGGTAGGGCAGGGTTTGGTTGGTTGGTTGGTTGGTTTGGTTCTGGTTTGGTTTGGGGGTTTTAATGAACAAAAGGAAACTATCAGAAATTGAGTTTGATGTTTAGGGTTTGAGAGGGGGATCGCTCTGTCTCCTTTCCCCACCCCAGTTTTTAACCCAACACACGGTCTTTGATATTAACCTTCTAAAATTTCATTAGCACATAGTCTGTACTATTGGTATAGAACTATATGAAATGGCAGCCCAAAGTGAATTACTAATTTTAAGTGAAATTTGCTTAGTCTTTTGTTCAAGAGTTCTTTTGGACAAGGAGGAATTTGTTTTTATGAGGATCTGAACTAAGTTTATTACATGGGACAGTATCAGCTCAAGGCTTGTTAGTATTCCTTGGACAGGTGAGGATAGACAGCATTTCTTTCTGTCATTCATGTATAGGCATGTATGAGTCAATCATTTTACATATTTTATAAAAAGTAACTGCAACCTTAAGAGAAAAAAAAGGCCTCTTGTGGCACTGATGGCAATAACTTTAACCAGGAAATTAGGCAATACAGGTCTTATACTTAGTCTCAACCTAGCCTCTTACTCATTTTACCAGTGACCAAATTACTTTCCATGTTTTCTCTATTGCCAGATGCAGAGTCTGACATCAATTAAAAAAAAAAAAAAGCAAAACAAAACAAAAAACAAACCAAGCAGAAAACCATAGAGTTTCCTTGCCATGAAATTAATCGCGCTAAAATTCCTTCTTGTAAGTTTCTGTTCTGTGTTTCTTAAAATTTCTTATGTTTAGATATGAAGATAACCAATTTACACAGACAATGCAGAAGAATTAGTATATGTGTTTTCCATATGTTTATATACTACTTCTACAATTCTATTACTTGAAATTCCATTACTTAGATTGTAAACCTGGGTGACTAGAGGTAAGTCTCATGAAATATACATTTATGGCAGGAAATAAGAAAAGTCACCCAGCCAGACCCTAGTAGTATATAGGATATTAATTTGGATCATGTTTTAAGTGGAGTTCATAATTTATTTTTATTAAGTATTAAATGTTAGGTTGGTAAAAAATGAATACAGATAGGACTTCAACAGCTATGGCGGATAATCAAAAGCTTCATATTTACCTTCATCTGAACTGCAATATTTTGAAATAAATGTTTTGCTATATCTTCAATATGTATGTTTTTCCCACCTTCCTCCTGCACCCCAGAATAGGAGAACTGTGTGGTGGAAAATATATGCTAATGGTGCATTGGGTCAGCATTATCGGTGGAAAAGTTTCCTTAAATGTTTTTATATTTGCTTGAATATTGACTTGCCTTTGCAAAAGTGTATCCCTGGCTGCTGCTCTTAGAATTTGATTAGCATTCCCCAGCACAAGTCCTTGTGCTTACAAGGCATTTTTAACTAAGAATTTTGCTGATCTCTTTTTATTTATGCAAAAAAATATTGCAACGAAGTCTAAAAAAAAATAGAGATTTGAAACTAGGTAACATTTAAAGATAATTGGACTTTAATTGCAAAATTACCAAGTAAGCCTTGCAAATTAAGTCACATATCACATATAACTGTAAAGTGAATTAATTTGTCATGATGAATGACAGTGAAAAACCACATGAATTAATGACTGACCACCTACTTTAGAATGTTTCCAAACTAAGGCAATATCATTGTGCCTATTGACTAATTCTGAATTACACTTTAACTTCTAAAGAAGAGTAGGCTCATTAACAAATGACTGAAAGCCAAATGAATTAGATATTAAGTGTCTGGCCAAATGAGCAGCAAGTCAATTTATTGAGAAAGGTCACTTTAAACGGTCAGTTACTGCTTTCAGACCTCATCAACAGCTTATACATCATAGGTGTCCTGCTAAGATGTTGTATTAAATAGTTTACATGCAGGATATTCCTTTATTAGAGTTGGATAAATGCTTTCCTTTCCTGATGAGAAGGTCTGCTGCTCAGCTCATTTCACTGCTTCTGATGTGGCCAGGCAACTTCTTGATTCTACCATCACTGAGTCTGCCTGAAGATCTTGTAACAGCTGAGCTGTCTGCACAGAGGTACTACAGAACAGTGTGACTTAGCACTCAGGAGTAACAGGGAAAGTACAGCAGAGAAAAAGACACTGTCTGGGTCTAAGTTAAAGTACTGATAGAAGGGGCTTCTACACAAGTTGATTTGTCCTGTATTTTGGGTCAAGGATTTCAGATCAAGCAAAACTGAGTCTTTGCCTTATCCAGCTCCTCTAGTGCACTGAAATTCCTCCCTAAACACACTAAACACTAATTAGGGTAAAATAGTCTTCTGCATTTCCTGACTTCGAAAAAAACCCACATAAACATATCAGCATCCTTTTAACTTTTAGAAGGATTCATGAGTTTAGGAGTATGTTTTCTGTCACACAGTATCTTAACCTATACTGGGTCAGAATTGAGAAAGTATTTAATTAGTAAACTTTGAGGTTTATTTCCAAATGCCAAACTTCCTAAGCCACATAGCAGGCCCATCTTAACCACTGGATTATATTAACAGCTATTTGCCAATAGTTATTAGCAAAACAGGGTATCTGGAGACAGTGTTAACTATCTTAAAGACATCATAAGGTGGGAGAGCATCGCAAGAGCATGTCTAGTTCAGTACAAAAAGGTTTATAAAAGATACCAGCACATCCTATTTCAAATCTCTGCATTTACTGGGTCAAAGAATTGGCTCTTAAATTTTGATCCTTAGTCAGTTTAAATGAATCTCAGAGAAATCTGTAGACTAGTCCTTGAACCTTTCAGCTCTACATGTGCACTTTTTCTGAGATCAGGTGAATAAAATATCCATTAAAATAAATCACAAAAAATATTTGCAACTGAAAATGTATTTGAATTGAAGGAAAATTTCTACAGGAGTATTTAACTTATTGGTGTGCAGCAGTTACTTGGGTCACTTGCTTTTATATTAGCAGGAGTTGCCCTCACTCGCTTAATAAATCTTAAAACAAGACCTGCAGATATTTTTGTTGTTAAGTAGAGAGATGTTCCAGATGTTCTTCAACAAGACGACCTATACCTATTAGAACTAGATTAATGCCATGCCAGTGAGAACTAGATGAATATCTTGTCTTCAATGGTGAAGTTTCTGAGCTCTGCCTGAATAGCCAGAAAAGTGAAGGGCAAAAACTGGTTTCTGCCAAGTTAATTGTCATTGCAAGTTAACCATTAGAGCTTATAGAAGGATAATCCAACATATTTGTTTCCAACATTTTCTTCATCATTTCTTTCATCCAATCATTTTCTTGTTTTTGCTTTCCTCTCCCCAACCTGTAAATAGTTGCTACTGCCCCTTTTTCTGATTACTATCTCTCAACAATTTACAGTACATTTTCAGTTCTGGAACGTTTAAAGTTCTGTGGAAACTGTGTACAAGTACAAGGCACTTCCTGCTCAGTTTAGATTGAAATACATGTAAATATCTGTACAAGATGCAGAATATTTCTGAAAAGAAAGGGAAACTTGAATTTCCTTCCACAAGAACCCATCATCCTTTATCACAGTGGCAGATTTTCTGTGCTGTTCCAGGCAGTAGCGGCAGTCTATAATTAGTTACTTCCTTGCAGCTGCAGCAATGGATGTATGTGCACTTTTTGCACGCAGATGTAAGGAGGTGGCTCGGTCAGTACCAGGCTTTCCCTTCCAGCACTGCGATCTCCAGCAGGAGGAAGGGTCATGCTTGTCATGTAGGTAAATAACAGAGAGAGCTGTCTTCCATGATAGATACAGACTTGGACATCTGCTCCTTCCCATTAATCAGTCATGGGGGCTGATAGGGAAGGTTGTGACAGGCCAGTGCAAGTTGATGATTGAGGGATGTGAAAGTGAGTTCTGCAGCCTGAAATATGCTGACTATTTCAGAGAGAGAGAGAGAAGTACACCAAAATATTTGATAGACGAGGGAAAATAAAATACAGGAATATGTTCAAGTATTAACAGTTTCAAGGTTATTCAGCAACTTCTAATATCTCTGTTTGGATACAAGTCTGAAGGCAAACACCAGTGTTGTTTATGGTACAGAGTTTTGAAACTCTTCCCACCAGTTTATAATGTGTAGTTCATCAGTCATATCCAGATCACTTCCCTTACTTGCTGAGGTTTCTCATAGTTATTTTGTTATAGTGCATTGTGGCATGTGAATTTGGCATAATTGGAAGGGAACTGTGGTAAAGTATCAGATCCTAGGAGCCCTCAGATAGAAAAGCTATGATGGCTATGAAGTTCTCTCCAGGATTTTCCATCAGTTTATTTGAACACACAAAGGGTTATACACATTTACATCACCTTCAGGTGGAATCTGTTCACCTGAAGTGGTTTCTAGAGAAAGGATACTATTTTTTTTCTCCAGTGCTGCAAAAGGTATAAAAAAAGGATGACTCCATGGGAAGTGTTGTGTAATTTACTGCTCTTTATTAACTCTTAGATGTAGGAGTGGTGGTATTTGATTTGAAGTTTTCTGGTATGCCTTCATCATAGCATACATTGGGGTTTTGTGATAGACTGGTTTCTAATGGCATTCCAGTGAAGCCTGCTGAATTTAATGTCTTAAGTAACTTGTGAGGGTTCTTCTATTTATGGCCACCTTCCCACCACGAGGTGGAATGTTGTTTCGTAATTTGGATGATGTCAGGACAGTCTGAAGTGCTACTTCTATAGTACTAATGCTGGTTTTTTTTCAGGGATCACATAAAAGGAAATGGCATGTTTTTTGACTGAAAAACCTGACACCTACAGATACTTAGGGTTCCCATTGTGCAGCTGTTTGCTCAACCTTGTTTATGGGCAAAAATCACTATACGTCTTGTTTACGAAGCCAAGAGCTTATTGTTAGTGTAACTGAACAGAAATCTCAACAGTCCAATCATGTTTGTTCTTTTTCACTGTGGACCATTTTTATGTTTGATAAAACATTTTCACACCTTTGCTATTTCTTCACTGGGTTGCAACTCCGTGTTACATACAAATGTACCACATAGACTGCCTTTCAAATATGTTAAACACTATTTCTTTGTTCTCTTTGTTCCCCCTAAAATCAGACTTGTGCACCTCCAGGTGCACCTTCCTTTATCTGGCCATTGGTGAGCCTGTGCCCCATCTCTTATAATCCTATGCCTCTTTTATAAGATAGAAGACTATCCTATACATTTTCTTCATTTTCTGCATACTTCCTAAGCCACCACTTCTCAAAGCCTCTCCTATCTCATGCAGCTTACATTAACCAATACCACATCATTTCATTAGTCCTAGGTATCTTGTTCTACACACAGAAACTATTTCATTCTTATCACTGCATGAAACAGTAGTTGGGCCAAAAATAAACAGAAGAAAAACAAAAAAGAAAAAGAAAAAAGGTTTAAAAATGTAAGTTAAAATAGTAACTTATGTTAGAGCTCAGCCAGAGGGAAGCAAAAGGCAGGCAGGTTGAGACAACTGCAGAGAGTTAGCCTGACAGCCTCGGTTCTGAGGCCCTTTAAACTTAGTACCTTCAGCTTTAAGTTTTTATTACACATAGAATTTGGGAATATACAGACATTACCTTTCTGTGCTTCTCTTGCACTGTTGAGGACATTGTAATTTACACTGTCCTATGTTCCTGTCTGGAGTTGAATGTTACTAGAAAAACACCAGAACACAAGGTTCCAGGGATGACATTTATTCACCCTTTTACAAAATCTGCATTTGGAATGGAGGAAGGGATATATCCATGCCTACACCAAAACTCTTTCAGAGCCTGGCTCTGCACAAACCACAACATAGATATGTGCATGGGAGACAAATCTCAAAGAAGTGCTACTTAAGTAACCTTTCTGTATGCTGTTGCTCTAAAGGAGTCTACCGAGAATTTAATCACGTACTCACTTTTCAGCATAATAAGCTCCCTGTTGGCAGAGACAGGAAGTTACTCTGCCCAAAATAACCTTAGGCATGGAAGCTGCATTCTTTTTACCCAGTGAACAAGCTGGGGTTTGTATATTGCTGCTGGACAAGTGTTAAAATGAATCTAAGCCAAGTACAGAAGGCTTCTTGCGGGCACAAGTAAAATAACAAGCAAGAGGGCCTATTAATCCATGTAAAGTCCCAAACAGAAAGCCCATTTTTAAATCTTTAATGTAATATTTAAGGAAATGCCAATTGTTATAGTTTTACTAACTGCATTTGTAAGATAGTCAGGAGGAAAAATATTTCCCATATTTCAAAAGATTTCTCCACAGCATACTTCTGTACCCCACTCTCTCTTACCCCTGGCTCAAAAATTAACAGACTTTAGACTTTAGAAAAGGGATCTCTTATTTTTGATATTGAAGTTTCATCTCTATTAGGAAGCATTTGGCAAAAAAGAAATGGACCACTAATCAAAGCAGCTGGTACTATAATTCTTGCATTTTCCATGTACAAAATTTAGGGACTTATTCCAGCCAATTTAGTTTGCCACTGACAACACAGGATTGAAGCCATCTGAAGTACTCTTCTTGTGTTCAGCCTCTGTCCTCATTAGGTATGGGAAAACATTTGGTGCATGCTTGGAGCAGAGCTCACATTTCAGCTTTCTCCTAAAGAGGCCTGGTTATCCTGAACAAAAAAACCCGTCTGTGGACTGAGCCACCACATGGTAAGTGGGGACAATCACTCTGAAACAAATCACTGTACCAAACATAGCTTCAGCCAAAAATCCTCTGCAATGTAGAAGATAAAAAAGCCTAAAGTTTAAATCAGAAACAAATATTTGCTTCACCATCTTACTGTTTGATCAACTGAATTTTTTTTTTTTTTTGAGGAGGCCTTCAGGAAGAGAGATGTTTGTGCTGTCTGCAGCTCCCCAGGCAGCATCTTGTACTGACACAGAGCACTTTGGCTACCTCAACTTTCAGTTCAAGAAAACTTCACCTGCTACAAGCTTGCTGCTTCCTAACAGCTCATTTGTCAGGAAAAGCTCATGCTCAGCTTATTAGCAACCCATTTTTACGGTCATTATCCATGCTTCCCCAACATCTGGCTAAGTGTTGTATTCCAGATTGTGGCTGTTCTGGGAAGTAGTTTTAGCGACTTAAAAGGCTGTTTAAGTCATGCTTATAATCCTCCCTCTGTCTCTTATCTGTGGGGTGATTCTGGGGAAGAGGCTGTCTCACTTCTACCTTTTGCATGCCCTTAATCGACCCTGAACTACTCTGAGTAAGGACCATAATTTTATTTGTTCCCGTGGCCTAGCTAAGTGGGTAGTCAGCCTCAGATGAAAATTATATTTTGGCGAGAATTACCTAGCAATATAGTTGTCCTATTGTCTCTGCATAAGTGGTTTTGTAGTGCCTTAGATGATCTTGTAATGAGCTGGAAAGGTTTTATTCATCAATGTGTTTTCTTCATGCATGTCTCTGCTAACAAATAACTTTCTCATGTAGAAAATATTCTGCAGAATTAAGACCATATCCAAAGTTTAACCCTTGATAAAAAATTTACCGCAACCCCTGAATATCAATTCTACATCATTGATCTTTGTATGTATTTTAAAGTAAAAGAGATAAAAACATTGTTTAAATTTTGAACATTTTATTTCTTCCCAGGAAAAGAGTATCTTAATTTTCTGAATTCTGTGAATATGCAGTCTTTCTTATTTCTATTTCCTACAATTTAACCTGTGTTTTGTTTTCATTTAAAGCTTTTCTGCTCTTTTTAATAAAGGAGATGCTCAGTTATGCAGGTAGCAAAATACCCATCTGCTTGTTAGGATTTCCAAACTACCCAATAATGCTTTGTCATTTCCCACCCATCAGTTCTTGGAAATGGTGCTCCTCCAAATGACAGTACAGCAGAAAAAATGTGATTGAAGTCACTCGACTCACTGAACATATCTGAGTCTACCAGCAAGATGCATCTGAACAGTCCAAACACTAAACAACTGCCAATTGAGACACTGATTGGCACAGCTAGCAACGATTTCTGGCCAACCTGCTTTCTGACAGCCACAAACTAGCTTTCCTCTCTTGATTCTCTTGCCTTCCTTGTCGTCTTGCTTACTGAACTTTGGGTTGTACATAACAGCTGACAGGTGTTTTCCCAGGGGTGATACAAATGCCCTGGCTCAGTCATTATCTGACAGTTTTCAGGCTGCCCCGCACCGAGCGAGTGATAGATGGGCTATAAGACAAGCAGCAAACAGTTACACTGGGCACAATTGCAGGCTTTTCTGGAGGGGAAGAAACAGTCAATCTCACAATTGCACTCTGCCTGACACTACCCAATATTTGCAAAGTGCCTTCAGAGTGTTCAGACAAGGAATAGGGTTGACTGACAAAAGCTGAGCAGTAAAGGCTAAATGTCATGCTCTGTGGCAGCTCTGTAAGATCCTGGCAGATGAAGTGAAGTCTGGAAGGCAGAATGACGAGTGATGGAAGCCAGGAAGCAGGATGGTGGTAGTGCCACAAAGGGTTATTTTTGAAAACTTTTATACTAGTTTGAATCAGTTCTGCTTTTAAAATCAGCCATTAAGCTAATTGCTATTATTAACATTGTTGAATTTTATTAAAAGCATTAAGAACTTTTGCTATTTGTACAGAATAGGACCTGTACAGTTGGTTCTCTCTACTGAAGATTTTCAGCCTTTTTAAACTGAGGAAAGGTGATTTCAACAGCAGTTCAATATACAGAGAACTCTGTGTTCGTGAGTGGGCCACATTTTATAGTAACATGCAGGAAAATGCACAGGAGATGTGATATATTCACAAGTCTTAAAGCACGATCTCCTGCAGCATACTTATTTATATCCAAATTGGTGACATCTGCATAAATGAAAGATAAAGTGGGTGGAAAATTGCCTAAACTGCCAGGCTCAAAGGGTGGTGAAGAGTGGTACAAAGTCCAACTGGTGCTTGGTTACTACTGATGTATCTCAGGAATCCATAGGGTTCATTCTTTTAGTTTTGACCCAGACAGAGGGCAGTGTCCTCTCAGCAAGTTTGCAGGTGGCACGAAACTGCTGATTTGGGGTGGTTGATTCACTAGAGGCCAGGGTTGATATTCTGATGGAGCCTGACATCACGGAGCAGTGCCCTGGCAGAAGCCTCATGACTGAACAAGGCACCAAGCAGCCTAAATGCTTTTATGTTACATTACAATTTAAATTGTTAGGCTCATTTTCAGAAGCCTTAAGCAGACTTGCCAGTGCCCATACCAACAACTCTAGTGATAGGAACACATGTACCCTTTCTTTCTTATTTTGTTTTCAGGTTGTAAGTTTTATCTACACTCCTATAAGCTTTCACTGCAGCATCATCTTCAAACATTTTGACATAATTTATAGACCTGTTCTTTAAGTTGAAAGAGTGTTCATATTAAGCATCAGAAAAAGAGAAGAAGTAAAAAATACAATTAGAAATTAACACTTGTAGGACTAATAATTTAGAGATTTTCTCCCTAAAAGAATAAACCTTACTCATTATAATAATCCCATGAACTTCAGTGACTTTCACTAGGAGTGGACGATGGTATTATTAAACCTTGAAAAGTTTGTATAATCCTATAATTTTAAATAAGATACAACTTGAAGAATTTTAAATTGGTAGCCTGGTTTCTAAGATGCAGAACAGAAATACTTCACCTAAAACAGTGTGAATAATTAATGCCTCACTTTTGAAGTTTTAGACAAGAGTGAGGAATTCCACTGGTTATCATTCCTCCCCAAATAACTTTGCAGTTAGAATTTAAAGTTTCTGAGAAGGCATAGCCTTACCCATTAATTAGATTTTGTAAGATGTGGGGTTTTTTAATTTAACTATGTTTTTATCTCTTTCGTTATTTAATTATGGATTAACTAATACTCTTTAAATTCCCACAGAGTTTAAATTCTATATACAGATAATGAAAATTTATTATAATGCTAAATACTATCATGGTTGCATCCAACTAAAGATAGAAGTGGTCTGAATTACTGAATTACTGGTTTGTCCCTAATTTTTAGATAACAGCCTAATCCAGTCTGAACAAGGTACTTTGCAGGCCAGTTTTCATATTGTTATACTGGTTTCTCATTATTAATGCAGAGTGACAGACGAAAAGAAATACAGAGTCAAATCTAATAGAATAATATATGTTTAGAAACACAGCTAAGAATTTCAAATACATGTTCAATGAGCTCCAAACACCACCACAGTGAATGTGCTTTCCCTATATATATATAAATATTTTGACTAATAATAAACCACATCAGGTCAGCTGGTGCTGAAAGTGAATTTATCCACCTTAGGAAGTAGAGGAAGAGTGAGAGCTGTTTAAAAAGTAAGCATTGCATATCTTAGTTCAGAATTTTATTTTAACCTAAAATTATGTACATTTCTGAGTTGGCTTGAGTTCTCTTTAGCATCTGGTATTTTACACCATAAGCTGATGGATAAATGAAGAAAGTCACAGCATTCTAGACTACCTATATAAAAATTGTTCAGAAGATGTTGGGAGAATTTAAAAAGACTCAGCTCGTATTAACTTAACAGTTCCAATTATAAATAATACTGAATTAAGAAACTGGGTATCCTGAAGCTCAAGCAAGAAGTAAAATATTGTGTTGGTAGTTATTAATTAACAGAATTTTGAAGGAAATTTAAATGTTACATATACTAGAACAATAGTTGAATTTAAAATCTAATCTCAGCTGAAAATGGACAATGTATATAGGTTAATGAATGATCTCAAACCATGGTCAAAAATAAATGCATTTATTGTAATTCCCACTTATCTCAGGACAAGTAAGAAAGGTACAGTTATCACAATAATATTAGTAAATAAAATGAGGTTTGAGCCATAATACCTAAATATTTTTCAATTTAATGAATTAAAGTTCACAGAATAAAGTGATCTTAACAAAAACCTGATTTTACACACATTTCCACATGTTTTACCTTCTCTTTTTAGTTTGAACATAGTAGTTATTTTTAGTTTATGATCAAGAGGATGGAGTATGTGGAAAAGATATAAGAGGGTGACAGGATTCTATAACGTTAATGGGTTAGAAAGACAAATTCATCCTTCTCTTAGCGGGCTTTAAATGGTTATGGTATTACAAATAATCTGTTAGTATGTTATTAATTAATGATATTTAATTTGGGCTATAAAGAAGATAAACTGTGCATTTCTCTTTATCAGTCAATAATACTTTAAGTCATTATATGGAATAAGTTCAATTTTTTTAATCAATGTTTGTAGTAAAAATTCTTAGACATCTTCCATATGAGAGTCTTTGATCTTTGTAAGACTTCCAAATAGGTCATGGCACTTGCAGAACTTTAGATAGTGCTGTCCTCTGATCAGTCTTGTTTCCCTTAAAACTGTTTCCCTCTTTCAAGCCCCGGCCTTGTTCTCAGCACCTGGGTGCTACTGCTGTCTTCCCTCTCCTGTGCACAGGGACCAAAGAAAAAGCTGTGCTGCAGCTTCACATCTATGAGTTTGGAGTCCAGTCTTTCTTCACCATCTTTGGTACTTTTCATTCTTCAGGGAAGTTTCTGTAGTTTTGTCCTATCTCAGTAATTCGTACCTCAGTAATTGATTGTGCTGCCACCCTCATTATAACTATTTTAATCAGTTTAAAGCTGTCATTTGAAAAACAGCTTGCCAATTAATGGTCAGTATTCTAAAAATTTTGTTCTAGGAAAACACTATTTTAGATATATGTGTTATAAACACATTTCTTGCAGAAGGGAGGAAATTCTGTTATTTCAGTGCACAGAAAACTGTCGCAATGGGAGTAAATGTCTGTGATTTTGTATAATAAAAGTGAAAAGACTTAGCTAGGAAAACAACATTCTGAAATCAGTTTAACTGGTGGTGATGTCTTTATAAGAAAATTTGTTTTATATGCTCCTTTGCCTTATGATGCAGTGTATTTTAC
>VZRQ01008850.1:864169-883821 GCA_013397975.1 Machaerirhynchus nigripectus | reverse complement strand
TGTAAATGGAATTAATTTAACAAAAAAAAAAAAAAAAAAAAGTAAAAGCTGCATCTCTGTTTTATGCTGAAAAAGAGAGAAAGCACACAGTCATTTCTCTGTTACCCTTAATCAGTCTGCTTAGTAGATCAGAGTCTAATCAGCATTATTTCAATGTGCCATGCCTTGGGCAATAGTCACTGTATTATAAAATAAAATAAAATAAAATAAATAAATAAATAAAGGTTTCACCTTTTAAGCCTCAATCAAGGGATGAAGGGTTTCTTCTGTTTCTTCTAAATTATATCATGCTTATTCACAAATGTTCCAGTTAAGACAAAAAAAAACATGAGAGGGTTAGTGTTTTCTTGGTTTGTGCTTCATTTGGGGTTTTTTTTTCCTATTATTTTTTACTTGCTTGGAGAGTTGGTTTGGCTTTGGTATTTTTGTTGTTTGAAGTTTTTTTAAATAAGCATATATGTCATTTGGTTTTGTAAGGAAAAGGGAGAATAAAAATAAAAATTCTGATGACCTGCTGAGACTATAGCTCTCATAGGTAGTGCTAAGTAAAATAGGTAGTGCTAAGTGCACTTTTAGGTAGAGCTAAGTAAAACAAAATATTGCAAAACACTACAAATTTACCACTACTCTCACAAAGTCAGTGAGAGGAACAAGGAATATATAAAGATGTCACATTTCTGTTCTTGGTTTTAGAATGACATATCTAGTACAAAATCAGTGTAGAAGAATGAGGGTTTGGATGATGTAATTCCCAGACTGTAAGAAGTGCAGTGTACAACTTACATGCTAAATTTGAAAATGAAGGGGAAGTGTAGAAAGGCCTTTCTTTGCAACATAGACATATAAGAATTGCTGAATGTCTTCCTGAAAAGGAAATGATTAGTTAAAATGTTCAACCCTAAGTTATTGTGCCTGTTCATGGGTCTTCTTTCTTTTTTTCTTTCGTTTTTTTTTTTTCCCATCAAGAAGGCCAGGTTATCCTTCTAAGGAAAAGACATAGTATTGGATATTACACGTTGTCCACCTGGAGGTAAAACCACACATAAGCAAGGGACCCTGCAAACCATTTTAGGCATGCTGAAGCATAAACACATTAACTGCAGGAAAAGTATAGGGAAAGACTGACAGCCCTGCAATGTCACTGTCCTTATGGCAAATATAGACATTTCAGCTGGAAAAATATGCAAATAGTGGATTCTTCCACTCCTGTTTTCTTCACTCTTCACTTTTTTCACCTTCTTCAGAAAGCAGCAGATAAAGACAACATTGGTGAGAGGTAAGAAGTGATATGACATTGGGGTTAGTGTGAGAAGTCACAGGCTCAGGTGTGCAGACCCTCGACAAAGCTGTGAGATGCAGGGCACCTGGTAAAGTTTCAGATGTGATAACCATCTACCACAACCTTCACAAAGCATCCCGTTCCAGTGAATAATCCTTTGATATCTAAGCTAGCTATTCTTTACACACACGCAAGGACTAAGGATTTCTTGGTAGACAGAGGTGGCAGGAGCCACCTCAACCCAACATCTGGTGACAGACAGATCCCTGCTTAGCCTTCTCATAAGAGAAGGCTCCAGCCAGGCATCATCTGAAGGAATCTGGGCAACATTTTCAAAAGTTTGGTTGAATGGGGCTCTATTGCCACTGAAAAGGAAAACAAGGTGCCTGAGTCACCACCTTGATGGATGAAACAGTCTTAAGCACACAATCTTCCTGTCTACCCTGTGTGTGCTCTACAGCAACAACAGGGCATGTGAGGCAGATTCTTCTTTGAGAACATAACTGACAGCTTTGAAAGTCATATTCAAACTGACTAGAAGGAATTTCAAGGTGTTCTTTTACAATATATATATTTGGGGATATGTTTGGGTCAAAATATTATTTCAAGTAGATCTTGCTGCAATGAGAGAACAGACCTTTGAGAGTGCTCTGTCACACAGGAGCCCCACCCGTCCCCTGTTCTCTTGTAACTGAAAGTCTGTACCCATCACACGAAATTGATGTTCAAATAATGTCACAGTGAAGTTTGGAGTATCAGTCAAAGGCAAAATGTCCATGTCTATAAAAAGCAGGTTTCATCATCTAGTAAGAGAGATTAATCTTTCCCTCTTCGACAGAAAGGTAGAAGTCATGAAGAACTCCTTGGAGAAAAGGGGAGTCTAAAATACTTGAAAATACATGAAGAATCTTGAAATTTCAGAGGGAGTTCTGTAGTAAAGCTCAGTAAAATCCATTTATAAAACGCTAGTTATTTCCATAAAAGAAAACTGCTTTGAATGTGTGTGTCGAGGGCTGTTGAGTTTGAATGAAAAAATAGGGAATGAAAGAGGGGAAGGGAATAATTCATCAGCAGCCATGATTACATTTAATCTATGGTGCTAATTTGTTTCTTAATTTTGCCTTAAAGTTACTTGAATGAACCATGCAAGGTAAAATGGGAGGAAACTAGGATGAATATCCGAAATTCTTTTTCCAAAGCTGAAGAACTGCTGGGCTATGGCACATGATTTTTTCTGTCATAAGAGATATTTTCTCGTGATTAGATCATTTGTCTCTGTGGCTCCTCTCCTGGGCCTTGGAGATGTGACAAATGTGAAAGAGAGCTCTCCAGCTTGTCTATCTTCTTGTTCTCTTACCAGTTCCCAATCCAAATGAAAACCTAAAGTTTCTTAAGGGTTGGGGTCCGTAAAGTCATCTTCCTCTTCCTTCCCTTATTCAGAGAGAAGCGTTATCTATAGCCCTTCCCTGTGCTGGGGGCAGTGGCTGACTCTCACGAGCCACAGACTTCACTTCACTGGCTCTATACAGTCCTTGCATCTGTTCCTCACATCGCGATAAGAGATAAAAATCAGCAGCAAAAGTAAGGTGAGAAGGAAATATCTCCCCTATCTGGTAGCAGGATTTTTCAAGCCTTTAATAAATTTAAGTATGTAGGGTCTTAATAACACGGAACATTTTAATGAACCTATTCATGGTAATGATGATGTTTTTGCATCCGTGCTGGAGACACATTCCATTTATAGAACATCTACTGAAGTGTACTACAAAAATTCCAATAGAAAGAAAAAACCCAAAAAGCTTTATGCAGGATTGTTATTGGAATCATGTCTGTTTTGGTAAGAGAGGGTCCAGTGGCCCTACTGTGATAATGTTAGGTGGCATGCTTATAATGTGAGTGTTAAAGAGATTAAAACAAGCACGCATGCACGCTGTGTTTTGTAAAATAATAAAAAGTCACATATTTGCATATTATACAGCTGGTTGCAAAGCCATCAATCATCGTATTATCTGTACATTGAGGATGATAAATGGCTTTCATTCTAATGAGAGAATCTAATCACATGGAGAAATGAAGAGGGCACGCAGCATAAAAGCTTTGGATCCAAAAGCTATAGATTATTATTAATATTATACATTTGTCTCTGATTTAGAAACTTCTACACTTCCTTTGTACACTTGCCTTTCTACAGTCATGATTTTGAGAGAAGGTCAGTTGTTTGTTTTTTTTTTATTCTTAATAAAATGACAACAAAAAACCAGAAGAAGGTTAAAAATATTACTCAGCTTGGAATCAGCTTATGTGAATTTCTTTAAATTACCTAGGGCAGACCATTTATTTTCCATCCCTGATAACGTGGCAGCAGAAAAGGAGACAAAGTTTAAGAATAGGACAGTAGAAGCCTCCTACCTAGGTATTTTTGTAAACTACCACAGCTCTATAGCAAATGACTATGCAATATATTGCTTGCCTGCTAGATGAGAAAGTGAGGTACTTCTAAAAATGTTACAAATTATAAACTCTTTCATATAGCAGTAGTTATAACTAGATAACTATAGCCATTAAAAGTAATGCCAACTGTTATGTTTAGAATCCTAACTCATGGCCCAGGGAAGGAGGTAAGATCACACAGTACAAGATGAAGAAGAAAAGGAACAATTTTCTATGGGATGAAATGGGCAGAGACACTTGTGTGGGAATGGAGAGGAAGAAGGCAGAGTGACAGAGATGTTTGTACACTGAACAGCTGCACGAGTGAGCAACCAAGAAAAAACCCAAAAGAGTATCTAACAAAATATTTGTATTTCTATATCTAACTTTCAGAATTAGTTTTCTAAAAAGGACTTTACGTTTTTCTTCAATGTATTTAATGCTGTGCTAAATTTTAAATTAAAAAAATAAAGTAAACAGCTGTCATTCAATACGGGTGAAGTCATCTGATGTCTTAGATCATGACCTGCAAAAAAAAGAAATAACTTTCAGGAGAGAGGAGATTAAAAGATACATCAAATATGCAGATGTTATCTGACCACTAATATAGGCTGTCCTTTAAATTTGGGGGAAATATTTTTTAGGTATTTTTTCCATGCATGCATGCATGTTTCAAAAGATATTTAGATTATAAACAATAAACAGAATTTTAATATCCCCTAATTTCTGTCACAACTTCCTCAAAAACTGTATATATTAAGTACAGGAGAACTGGATCCTCACGTAGCTAAATATCTCCTTAGAGAAGATATCCTTATTCAGCCATGTGTCTTTCTAATGTATTTCTTGCCTCTTCAGTTATAACACTGCAGCTGTGAAACACTCATTTGTATACTGAGGCTTTGCTGATGTGTTACTGTCAAAATGTAAGATGTGGCAGTGTATCTACAGTATTTCTCTTTCAATGGCAAAGCTCAGCAATATTCAGTTCAGAGTTTTTACAAAAACACTCACTTCTGGTTTTTGTAGTCCCAAATACGGTATTACCTGACATACTTTAAAGGTTTTTGTGGTTCAGAGTCTTTATTAAAGCGTTGGTTATTTTTCAAGTGTTACATGACACTTGAAAATAAAGCCATATAGAAGATTATAACCAGTGAATGCCTACACCATAGAGTTTATTCTAAAACAGTGTGCATTTTCTGATATGGAAATCTGTGCAAGGATGAACTAGGAGAGAAGAGCTGCTATCTCATGAAATAAGAAGTACGTACTCATTTGCTTTGTCATTAGAAAAAAAAAAAAACGCATTTGCAATAAATCTTCCTAATTAAACAAAAGATCATAAAAAAAAAGTGGCATAGCTTCCTATCATTAAAAAGCGAATTTGTCCTACTACTCTTTGGATTTAGAAGCAGTGCACTTTTTTGGTTGACTTGAAACTAGTGAGGAGGCCAGGAAAACAATAATGCATGTATAATATACATGCTGTCTGCAAAAAGAAAATAAAACAAAATTGCCCCAGCCTTAAAATAATTTTTTGTTTGCAGAGGATCTGCATAGGCTTTCCTATGTGGCTTCTCCTAGGAAGAGTATAAAATTTAAACTGAAATTAAAAAACCTAAACAACAAAAATTGCCAAAGAATGACATTCTTTAAATCTGTTATTCTCAACTCAAGCAGAAGCTTCAGTCCTGAGGTCTCTTTATCTGGGACTTATCCCGTGTTTTATGAGCTCTGATCACTTACACTGATCTTCAGCACTTGGATTAGCTTACAAAAGGGCTTAGGTGATGCCACCACACATTTTAGCAAGAGACCTTTTCATGGGAGAGGTCTCTCCAAGTGCATGCAGAACTGTTTCTAGATATGAAACACGAATCTGTAAATGACAACACATCTGGAGCATTAGAAGGAATTCAATATAAACAACAACTGTGAATTTAGAATCAGATCTGAAACATTTTCAGTTAAGTTGTGACTTTCTGATACAGCTTGCACAAAATGTGCATGTTATTTAAGCCTGTAATGATCTCTGTTGAATTGTTCAGTACATCACAAAAAGATGTTTTGTTCAAAAGGGAGAAAAAAAAATAATAAAAAAAGACAAGAACAATTTCATTTCAGCAGTTTGGCCATGGCTGACTAACAATTGTTGGTTATAAAAAAGGAAACTCTTTTTCCTTTGAAAGAGTAACAAAGAGCTCAGCTATACCAAAGTACTATTACAATTCATGGAATACTTAAACCTGTTTGCATTGTCATTAAGAAGAAATGCACAACATTAACAAACATTTATTTCTCTGATGCAGTCTTCAAATCTGAAATTGTATTGCCTTCAGTATACAAGTATCAAAGATTAACCAAAATAAATGCATTGTATAATACTTTATTATATACTTCATAAATACAGCCTTGCATAATGTGCATATTTATTTGAATGCAGTCAACAGATTGACAGACATTTTAGCCATACCATAACCAAATTCTGAAAGTTTGCATTCAACTTAATCTGTATATGAAACCTTGGTTTCTCAGAGCACTAATTTTTATTTACTAATGAATTACTTAGTGCTTTCAAGATCTATTTTTTGTGCCTGTTTATTGCATGGCAATGTACATTAGCAGCAGAAATCAATTGGCAAAATGGAACAGAGTTTGACAGTAAAGACAATAAAATTACTGTGAGCAAAACCACACATCTCCAGGCCTGTCACAGATACCAATTTATTCAAGACAATGTGACACTGATAGCTCTTCACTGCAGGTAGCACTGCAGAATTAAGATTTTTTTTTTTAGTTACTCCTACAACCCTTTTTATGTAAGACTCCAGATGCAAAACTACAGACTCTGTCCAATGTATTTCATTCACACAGAAGGAAATCATTAAAACTAGCTTTCCAAATAGGATTAAGTGTCTTTGTTTGGAATATGACCTTACACGCAGGTGTTTTTATTAACCTGAAAGTTTATATGTAGATGACACAGCTGAAACAGTAAGCAATAATCGTTATGTATCTGGTTCCTGTATGTTAATATTCATCACTGTAAGACAGAGACAGTGAAAATTTTATCAGTCTCCCTGTGTTTGAAAATAATCTAAATTATTTCAGAGAAAAAAAGAAAGCCTATTTGTGAAGAACAATAATAGTGTTCACTTAGAACTCCACAATGAGTTGAAGGATACTGTAATAACAAAACCATTGCATTTACTTGCAGGGTCAAAACCAGGCAAATTCAGTTCTTGTGTGCTCAAGGCAATAACATCCTGATGATGAGACTGTGTTAACGAGTATGTGAAAGACCCCTCATGATCTTTCATCATTATTTTCTGAAGCTCTTGTACATTTCAGTGTACCAAGAATGCCATTATTTCCTCTCTGATTTGGCTGTGAGTTTGTAGTTTAGTAGAAAAGGTAATTTCTTTTAAAATGAGTATTTTATTTTAATCTGTACTTTCCTGTTTCACAAAAGTCAACCTTTTCTATTAAGCAGTTAGTCCAATAATTCCAGATGAAATCTGTAACAGCTGTCAGTTCTTGTCACTTCAAAGTTTGGGCTTATTGAAAATAATTAAATGTTAACACGTTTAAGAGCCCATCAGTGTACTGTTCAAGCACCTTCCAGTACAGCAGAAAGTACTTTGGCCAACTTGTATTCCTTGTGGTCCCCTTTTTCCAATCTTGCCTCAAAGGAAAACTGAATGTGCAAGCATGGTACCATGCTTTGAGAGCTGGTAGTTTCTTTATAAACATACTGCCATATTTTGCTATTACTGAAAACAAAACATTTTTGTACTTCGAATAGAAAGCCTTGAAATTTCTGATTATCCTGAGTCCTTATGGACATTTTCTCTGGAGAAGGAGAAACCTGTCTTTAACACAAATCAATCTTCTGTTTATTATAAATAGCTTCAGTACCCAAAACTGAAAATTGGTCTAAAACTCCAAGTCCCTACACTGATGTTATAGACAATCTTTCAGCTGCTCCAGTTCCAAGCTGTTCAGTATGAATATGAGAATGACTCTCCTTGTCCCTGAAAGAAGGAGCCTTTCAAGATTACCTCTTTGGTTAGCAGTGCTTCTCTATAAAGCGCATCACATCAAATTCAAAGATCATCAGATTAGGTATATTCATTAAATGTGGAACAGGGTTCAAAGACAGACAGGATGAAATTATGTGTAAGTAACTTGGCTAAGAAGTGATACACTGCTCAATTAAAGCAATACCACATGTTCTTATTTGGTGCCTTGCTTTACAAAAATCACTATGCAGTTTGATTCCGCCTGCCCAGTTTTGAGCAGGTGAGAGATTTCTGGGTTGGAGGTAGGCTGTGCACCCTTAATTTTTCTACTAGTTGCTGAAGTATATAGTCCCTTTCCCAAGAAAAAGGCAGAAACAGACCACAACAGTAATGTGTTACAGATGAGTAGGTCCCAGAGGGAATTTCAAACCATAGGAAAAGGAGGAGAAATGTTCCAGTTTAAATGCATTCCCCTAAGTATTCTGTTCATGAGTTTGGCCCTGGAAAGATACTCAGAAGGTCCATTTCCCTACTTTGAGTCTGGTTCAGTGCTTTTGGTTCATTCTTGGCAGACATCTGGTTCAGGTCTCAAACTTCCAATAAAGGGAATTCCATAATCTTCCTAGGAAATGCATTTAACAAAAAACAAACCTAAAAATGTAATACAAGAATCTCTTTATGCTCATTAAAATGCTTACTTGTTTTTATATTCTATCCAGTCTTAAATAACAATTGATCATTTTATATCTTTAATATTTGGAGGTTTTAATGTCCTTTTCTTTCTCTCTTTTCTAGAAATTAGATATTTCAATACTTCTCAGTATATCATGTTTTGTAAACTTTAGATTATTTCCTTCTCCTTGTTGTTTTCTTATAGCACTACAAAACACAATGCTATCCTAATAGATGTCAGAGTACTGACTACTACAAACGAATAGTATGTACAAACTTGCTAAAAAATCTCGTCTTCATATGTGAAATTTAAAGACACAACATTGAATGTACTTGGAGATTCTTTTTTAATGTGTTTCTTAACACAAGATAATGGGCTCTCTTTTCTAGACTGTGCTTTTTCTAAGACAGTTTGGACCAGATAGTCCTTGAGGTCCTGTCTGCCCTGATATTCTGTGATTCTATGAACCCCTCAACATTAATATTACTGTCGAGAATTTAGTTTCTTATGTGCAGATCCCACACGGTCAGTGCTATCAGTGCAATATGAGTAGTTTACAACAGAAAATATCTGTTCCTTACAGGTTAAAACAGCTAGTCTTTCCCAGTGCTATCCTTAAGAGATAGCTTTATTTATCTCTGTCAAAGAGCTTTATTTATGGTACAGGTTGCAACTCAGCCACCTACATGGAATAAAATATTATAAATTATTTTAATTCTGACAAGTACCACAATGACAAGGAGAAAAACAATTCTCAGTGGTCAAAACCACCTATGGATTAGTACTTGGGAATAGTAGATAGACCCAAAAACCGCGATTCACCAAAAGCAGACTTTAGCTTTAGCAAGCTCAGGCACATTGCTGCTTCTTGTACTTTTCCTGTGATGATTATAGCTTCAAGATGACCTTTGCTGACTTTATTAGAGAAGCATTTACACTTAACCTAAACCAGAAGGGCAGATAAAACACAGCCTGTTAAATGTGCAATAACGTATTTCAGCTAAGTCTGACAAAACCTATTGCTAGGTTGCCTCAGCCTGACCTCCTTTCTCATGGAGGTGTTTTTTGTGACTCATAAAGAGCTTTCACATTTAGGGCGTTTCAAAGCCACAACTCAGCAAGAGTCCAGTTAAATGCTCCTCAAACAGCTTTGTGAGGCACATGGATACAACTTGAGAAATTGTAGGCTACTTCAGAAGATCTATCAAACTAGGCTACCATTTAACCAGCTATCTTTCCCCCCAGAAAAACTCCACAGCCTTTCCCAGCTGTTCATATCCTTAGTATCCTTAGATAATTTGTTTGTTCAGTATTGTGTTCATATGTACACTTGTGTTTCCAAGGAGATACTTCACATTAATATTCTGAGAGATCCTGTATAGCAGCTATATGCAAAGCCTCCCATGCAGTGGGAAGCTCACTCCATGACCCTACTAAATATAGGCTCAAATATTTTTAGTGGATGTGTAATAATTCTAGATGGAATTTGTCTAGTGAAAATATTTCAGTGCTATCACCACAGTGTATTCCTGGGGAGAACTGAAGTGCCAGGTGGGAAAGCTCACAGGTAGCTTGTGTAGTTCTAGCATATCATGTAATACATGACCTCTAAATGTATGGTTTCATAATTTTTGATCAATGTAAATGATCACCAATTTTTACAGGAAAAAAGATATGTTTTTCATATTACAGTTCATAGCTATACCACCATCCATCTAAACTTGTAAGAACTTCCTGGTAATGTTAAGGTCTGGAAGGAAATGAACTTATAAGCCTGGGACCTACATATATACCGATATGATGGCACTAGAAATCTGCAGAATAGTTGGCTAAGACTTACAGAAACATGATTTCAATTTGTTTGTGAGTAAGTCCACTTGCTACAGTTGCCTCACATTAGTAAACTCCTGTGTTTCCAAATATTTTTTTGTCCAAAGATGCCTAAAATATGTATATATATTTCCCAGACTCTATTCACTTTCCATCCAGTTGTGAACAGTCATCCTTCCCTACAATTTCTACTTCTCTCTGAAAGAAAAGGCAAGCACAGCAGCATTGATTCCTACCACAGCTGCTGGCTAGTCTTTCTCTCTCTCAATGACAAAACCTTTCCAAGCTGCTCTCTTCACATTAAAACAAATTTTGGCTTGAAGGATAGCCTCCTTCATGATGCAAGACAGACCTCTCCATGGCAGAACTGCCTATTGAGTACTGACACTTGCAGTAAGGGCTTCAGAATGGAGAAGTTTTGGAGCTGCCTTGGAACAGTTTAACACCAGGAAACCAGGAAAGTAATTAATTAAGTATTTGAGCACCAAAGTGGATACCTACCTATTGCAATTATGACAGCCTATTATTTCCTATTTTTCTAAAAGTCCTACTGAGACAAGTACATTGTTCTCAGTGGGAGAAAATCACACTCTGAACTAATTACTCACTAATTAGTAGAGTATCCCCATGCTTTCTTGCCCCACACCTTCTCCTGCTGAATTGTTTAGCATAAAATACTTCATATCTTACCATGTTTGCATGGGTACTCTTTGCATCAGGAACAGAGAGCTTTTCCCTACCTTTTCTTTTTTTTCTAGAGACACCATTTATGTGACCCTATATTACTCTGGCATTCAAAAATTCTGCAATCTTTAATGCATTTAGTTTCTTATTTGGGGAAACAGGAATGCAACTACCTTCAAAAATGGATGAATCAGACACAGATAGCAGAGGAGCCAGAGGGGGCACAAGGAAAGTTTTTAATACCTGTATTTCAGCTCCCGTGGGGTCCCATAGTGCTGACTTGGTCACCTAACATTACTCTACAACTTAAAGTGAATTGCAAAGGGATTTATTGCAGCTGGAATCCTGTGCTAGGAAATGTCTAAGTTAACCTACTGTTAATACCAAGAAGTACAGGTTTTAAATCTGTCCTTCACAGAAGATTTGGTGCTTTGTTTGGAGTTACCAAAGGCATTTCCTCCAGCAAGAACTCTGTCCTTCTGCACCCTGGTTGTTTCTGACTCAAACAAATAAAGGTCAGGGTCCTTCTTGGAGCAGTGTTAGAGAAAAGAATGTCCTTTTTTCATACCTTATCTACCAGATCAAGGTTGCAATATCCATGCTATATAACGGTAATAATTTCCAGTGCAACCCTGGGCTTTTTGATATTTTGATGAGAACAGAGAAAATTATTTCCCGTCGCAGAATTGAATCAAATTTAAAATTATGAAAACCCCTACAGAAACCTTTCCAGATTTATAAAGGTACAATAGAACTAATGGTGTATTTTGTAGATGACAGAAAATTACTTTATGTAAATCTTGGAAATCTGCTATTAGATGGAGTATTATGTACACCCATTGCTGATAATAATGTCTCATGTATGTCCCACTCATGGCCACCAAGTCTGTATTTGGTAGTCTCTTAGGGAGTAGGCAGAAAAGCAAAGAGCCCTCCAGTCTCAGAGGAATACATGCTGCTAATACAACTCTGTAAATCATAAGGTGCTGCTTTGATTTGAAAACAACACAGAGTAGTGTGTTCTGTTTCTTTACATCACAGGTTTCAGGCTCTTCAGGATTTCCAGTGAAGGTCAAATCTTCCTTAGTATCATTTTCAAATTTACCTTGCCTATAACCAAGGGACTCCGGAAGCTGAGGTTTAAAGAATAGATAATTAAATATATAAATAAACTTGCCCTTTGAAATTAAAGTAACCAGTGTTAAAACTCTGTTAATAAAATAACCTTGAGGTTATTTTACCTTTTATGAGTTATTTTAAGGTTATGAGACCTTGAGGTGATGTTTTTCTAGTAAGAGCTCACAGAAAAAGGTTGAAAGAAGTACTGAGTGTTTCAGTGTCCTGACGAAAAGCTCCAAGTTTCTCACTGCTATAATAATTTTAATAATCCTTCCTTTAACAATTTTAAAGTTTATAGATCAAAAATATCACTCAGAACATATGACCTTGAAATCATTCACAACATTTAGTCTGTAACACTTCAGAGCTATGCATATTTTCCTCATTGCAGCTGTGGGAAATTTGTCACAGTCCTATAGCAGACTCTGCTCCTTAAATAAGAAAAAAATCTGTCATTTCCTTCAAATCTCCAAAAATAGACTGCTTATAATTATGCCACACCACTGAGTTGTCTGCCTTTGCCCATAGAAAACAAGTCTTTTCTTTCTTGCATTGAAAATGCTTTCTGTGCGTGAACTGTCTCTGCAATGATGCTAAGATTGAGAAAGATGGAACATGTAGTACCAAGGAAAGGAAAAGCAGCTATATTTACTGAGAGCATGACAGCTTTCAAAGAGGAAAAAAAGGAATGCTGTTCTCTTCCTTCCGGACTTTCTTTCCTGTTGAGGGCAGCTTGAATTCATCCTAGATTCTTGCAAATGTATTTTATCCCTATTAGTCACTATCTGCAAAGGTTCTCAGCAGTGTCTGTTGCTGTGGAGAGTTTAATGACTCTCAAGTCATTCTTGATTTGGAATTTAATTGCTACCTTGTAAATCTTTACCAATTTCTGTTGGCAATTCTTAGTGACATGAAGACTTGTATGTTTTGCATGGTGTTTTAGACCCTAATTAGCCTAATTATTTCTTAAGCTATATGCCCTAAATTAGGGGCTCTAGATTAGCTCTATTTTTAGTTATCTATCTGATTTTAAGCTTCCTCCCCACGGTACATGAAAGAGTCAATATGGTAATAGGTTACACTGCATCATCCAGGTGCAAGACTTCAGAGATCCCTAAATGTGACTTTTTTTTGAACCATGAAAATTGCATCATTGGGCTTCATTCGTTGTGGCTGTGTCCTGGGATTTCTTCAGGGTATCTGGAATGTTTTAACTGTAGCTATCTGAAACACTTTGGTTCTTTTCTGTCTGAGTTGTTCCAGGTACTGACTGAGTGTGCTACCAATGTCCAATTCTGGTTTCTTTTTATTATACTTTATGCCAATGGTATTTAAAAATAGATGCATATTTTTAGTGCCATTATAATTTCTTCATAGCTTCTTTCCAATTTATTATAATCTTGTTTTTTTCATTATATGAACGACATATGCATATCCTACATTTAGAATTTAAGAAAAGTTGTGATTGCTTGCACAGACCAACTTATTAATGTATGCAAAATAAAATGAAATAAGTAGTGAAATAAGGAACACAAAGACTGAAAGCATGTTTTCCTTGGTGTTTATGGATTTTCATTGAGTCTGGATGTAATATCATCATAGATAAAATTGTACATGTATATTTTCTTAATAAAATCCCATGAAATGCCCTGTGCCACTATTATTTTGGAAGATTTCTTAGTTTTCTTGAGGTCTTTTGTAAATCAGTAGGGTAGAAGAGTATGTTTTTTGCTTAGTTTTCAAATGCTTGTTTTGCAGTTAGGTATAATAATGATGAAAGAAAGATTGACATATTTTATTCCTGTGCTTTTAAACTTACTATTTGTAATCAGAGTAGCTTTTTTCCTCACTAGTATATTGATTTTTCATCAGAGCTGATTTATACTAAGTTTAGGTGGCAGCTACCCCAGATGTCATTGCATAACAGAAGTGGCTGTGCAAGAGTCATGGCTGCTACCTGTGCAGCTGGAGAAGCAGTGGGGAAATAAAGACAGAGGATAGGGATATTTTCCCTTGACATATTGGATATTTAAAGTCATGGTGCAGAGGCTATCAAAGCCACAGCAGTTTGGAGGGGAGAAGAAATTTGTTTGGATAGACAGTTTAGAGCTCAAAGATGACAGTGTCTGAGTCACAACTCAAGGCAGCTTTTTTCATGGAGGGAACTGCATGGTGACATGCAGTTTAAAGTGGGCCACCTACAGAGAGATAATAGTTCTATTTAATTGAATGGACCTAGTCAAACACCTCTCAGATATAAGAGAGTTTCATCACCAGACAACCAAAGTCAGTTTTTGTCATTTTGAATGCATCACTCCATTTTTATGCCATTTATGCATATTTGTATGCCTCACCAACTCCAAGGCACATGCAAGTGACCTGAGCTACAGTCAGAAGGACCTTGCTCATCTGGAAAAGAAGTCTGAAGCACAGGGCAGAAGACCATATGGAACCATTTTTTTGCCTTGAATTGGCTCACCAGACCTTTCAACTGTTGTAAATAGCTGGTTTGATATCACTGCCCATAGACCAAAGAATGAACTGATGCAGTTCTGCATATCCAAGATAATTAGCGCTTTGCATTATCTCAGTGGTCTCAGAAAAGTTGCCTGTAATGATACTTTATATGACATTTTCCACTGGAGAAGAGAAAATTTAAAAAAAAACCCTGTAAGAATTGCAGAAACACACTAAATCTAGTCAGAGACTGGGATACAGTATGCTGGAGGAGGTAGGGACAATATTATTGAAGGAACTGATCAGCAGAAATATTCATGAGGTAGAGAAGGGAAAGCAAGATAAAAGGTGATCCTAGAAATGGGTACAGGTAGTACTAGAGCAGCAGAGGTCTGGGAGATGGCACAGAGCCTTCATCAAAAGTGTGTGTGAAGATTGTCAGTGCATCCTTAAAATGCAGAGGATGAGAGTCAGGAAGAAGAGAGTATGTGTGCTTGGGATGAAAAATTAGGATATGGAGGGATACAGGCAACAACACCTGGTGGATTCAATGGGTTCACTCTATGGAGGTGACAAGACCTTTTGATCCTTTTTTCACAACGTAATGAAATTTGCTGAGTGCAGGTGAACAGACAGTGCAATTGGGAAAGTATATATGCAGTTTCTTGATTACTTAGTATAGGCTGTTTCAGACATCCAATTTTTTCTGCATGACCAATGGGGATCTCACACAGTTCCCCTGAAGTCCTTAAAACTTTGTGCCAACACATATGTCCAGTCACATAAAGTTGTTTGCAGAAGCAGAGCTTTTTTCTGAAGTTCAAATCTAAACTTCACTCTCATACCCAATAGAAATTCAAATAATCTCAGCTACTGGTAAGCCACTAATCTGAATAGTAACTGGAAAGGAACACTAAAAACTAGTTTGGTCCATGTTAGTGCAATATGTTATGAACTGCATTCAGTTTTCAGGCTACCTAGCAGCTTTCAGTACTGTTTTCCTTTTTTCCCCCTTCCTCTTTTTTTGTTTAGTTTTCTTTTATTTTGAATTTTCTTTTCTTCTTTTCTCTATTTATTTTTTTACCACAATTTAATACTGCTTTTCCTTTGCTCAACTTTTCTCCTTAATCCATTTTCAAGCCTCTACCAGGCAATATCTGACCTTGCTGTTAATTATTTGCCCACAGTTGTGGAGCTGTAGCATAATGCAGAGCAACAGTACTGAACAGGGCCATCCATCTTCAGCCTCTTAAACTATGAAATCTCATCTACAAATAATGAAAATCGTCCATGCCCTACAGGTTCTAGACTCAGATTTGATTCTTGACTTGTAGCTGAGCCCTAGCAAGTGCACAGAAAGAGACCTGCCTATTTTGTCAGTGCAATCATTTTAATGTCAGTGATACTGAGAAAAATGTTAGTTATGAAAATAATACTTATTACCTCAGCCTAAGTTAGACTTTATTCTAAAACCTAGACAAAAATATCTAAGAAATTTCTCACTGTCTAGGGACTTACAGACTTATTTTGCCACTCTTTTATTTACTTGTGTGTTTTGTTTGCTTTAATTTACCTTTTGTTTCCCTTCTGTTTTATTTTACTCTGCTATGAATTACAGCCGATACCAACAGGTTTGGGGTTTTTTTGTCTAAGAAACAAGCAATAAACCATGTGCTTGCTATTTTTCGTCTTGCTGTAACCAATGCAGTGCAATATTTACTCTTAAGCATAGGTGGTACTTGAAAGCAAAACACAGGATGAGCAGTGAGAACGTTGGATGCACGCAAACACCATTGAAGCCCAAACCTTGGAAGGCGCTTTGCTGCCACCATCTGATACAACCTTCAATTGCATTTGCTCATGTATCAGTATCGAGAATTTCGGGGGTTGAGAAAGCCCGGATCTGTGAAGGAAACTCTGGATGATTCTGGATGACAAATGTATCCGGAAGTGAGTTTCAAAAATTAAATCTGTAATAACCTAATTCCCAAGTTAGATCCCGTTACAATTAATACCCCACTTTGTCAGAAAGAGAGCCTGTGACAACTTGCAGAAAGGCACTTTTTGTCCTGAAGTTGTCAGGAGAGAATGAGGCATTAGTGAGGAAAATTGCAGCAAGAACTTTATCACAAGTGTGGAAACAATTTACATAATTTGCGCTAAATCTTCAGGGACAAGCTTCAGGTACTCCACCACCTCTTCAAGTCACATCTTTAAATACAGCCTGTGATCTTTACAAGTCAGGGTTAAAAATAAGCTCCTGAATTATTGTCTAGTTATACAAAGACTTTTTCAGGTGTATTGGACACCTAAGAAGTTCCATGGTAGGCAAGAGTTATCCTCTGTTAAGTCTTCGGCACTCAAGTATTATAGCCAAAGAGAGGTCACGCATTCCACAGTAGATTTTGCATTTTTAATTCCAAACAAGAATAGTTTGTTAGCTTTAAAACATCAACACAATCTTACTATTACAGACCATATGACTTTACCCATTAGCCATGTGTCCTTTCCTTATACTCTATGTGACATGGAAGCAGACATTTATATTGAACTTAGGTGTCTCACCATCTCAGCCAGACCCATCCTGGCATCTCCTCTATTTCCTGAGCTGTGTAGGGGCCAAATCTGAACTTCTGGTTCTACTTACATTCTGCGTAAAAAATGGATATTTGTCCCCACTCTTTTTTGAACCATGTTTTTTGGTTGTAATAGGGAAAAGTAAAAGAGGAAATAAAATTCAAGAGGTACTATTTGGGGGGGAGGGAGGGAACAGAAAAGAAACAAAGAAAATAACAGGATGAAATAGAGCAGTGAAGCAGATGTTTGGCATCTGGCCATAGTGGAATGAACTCTCTCCACACTGAATTCTGTATTTGTCTTACACTGAAAAATAATTAACTTGTAGAGCAGCAGGTTCAGAGAGCCGTGAATGTGGTGATCGAGGCAATTAGCCCCTATCAGAACCATTGTTTCAAGCTCTCTGAAAAGTCAGCCGAGTATTATTGGCTAGCCCTCTGCAGTTAGATGAGTCAGACAACTTCTTTTCAAAAATAAAGTTGACATTCCAGAGCACTTGTATGTGACAGGGTGAATTCAGTAGCAAATGCCAGTCATGGCATGTGTAAGCTCATAATTATGATATTTACAAAGCTGGGAGAGGAGAAAAAGTAGGGTTTTTTTATTGTATTTCTTCAGTGCATTGCTGACCACCCTTTCCAGTCGTTGTTTGGGATTCTCTTTTTCTACCATCCTTTCCCCCATCACTCTCAAGTGACAGGTTTGCTGAAGCACAGTGACACCCATTAACTAAGGGTCTTTTGCATTCTCTTCACAGGTTCTTTAACAATGATACTCAAAATATATGTAGGATATCTCCTACAAGAACACGTGACTTAATTTCTGTCAGGCTGGCAGAATTTATATTTTGACACTGTTTGTCCACATGCATTGGCTTTAAACTGAAAGAAGGTAGATTTAAATTAAATGTTAGGGAATTTTATACTATGAAGGTGATGAGACACTGTTGGTTCTCCAGAAAAGCTGTCAATTCCCCATCCCTGCAAGTGTTCAAGGCCAGGTTGGATGGGGCTTTGAGCAACCTGGTTTAGTGAAAGGTGTCACTGCCCATGGCAGGAGAGTTGGAACTGAATGATCTTTAAGGTTACTTAACCAAACCATCCTATGCATCTGTGTAATCCCCTGAGTCTATCCTTCAAATCATAATAGAACAGGAAATCCTTTCTCTCTGTTCTGAAGCCTTGCCTCTTTCAGAGGACATTAAATGGATATTTAATTGAGAATAGCCTCAGCATTACAGTTCAACTGCCATAAAAATCCAGAGGATGTTGTCCTAGAACTGAAATGTTTCAGCTCTTTTTGTTTTTTATGTGTTACCACTGCTGAGGCAAAGTTTACACAGAATGGAATGGGCAGAAGCGTGAAGGTCTCTCTGGTGGCTGAATCTCTTCCAGTCATTCAGTTTTATTCTCCTGTCAGCCACAAACTTAATTATATTGGACAGAGGCTTGCAGTTGTGTGTGTTTGCTACTTTTGAGCACTCCCATATGTAACATCAAGCTCTGTAGATGTTCACCCTGTGGCACTGCAGCAAGGGACTGGACGAGCATTGTGGAGATCCAGGTACAGAAGAACCCTGAAGTGTACATAGATATATGTAAAAGCCAAATAATTAAGGTTGCTATGAAGAAGCTCTGGAATGAGGAATGAACCTGTTGTTCATTCTGGTGATTGTATTTTAGATTGCTTCACTGTATATTGCCCAAGTGAATTCCTTCCGGTGTTTAAATATCTTAACTGCATGTTAAGGTTACTTTACAGAAAGCACATAGACTTAATCAGAAGTTTCTATTAGTCATGTTTCACTCAAATTCCATGTGCTACTCCAAGACAGTGAGCTTCTTAAGATACTGCTGGTATTCTGCAGTCTATGCTGTAAAACAGGGAGTAGGTAATTTTGCCACATATGTTTAGTAGTAACATGGCAATTTTTAGAATTCAGATTTTACCTTCCTTGTGCTCAACCAATTGTGTCCTATGTAATATTCAGGAAAATTTTCTGTGCTTTCATAAAATGGATTTCTTTTAGGACACTTTCCCTCTTAGCAGCAAACAAAACTCTTTCTAACCTGAAAGATAGACATAATGATTCCGTTTAAAGAACTGTGAGTTATTCATGTGGTAGAATAGTTTTTTAGTTACTGAAAATGGTCTTTGAAAAAACGCTTCTTAAAATATGTAGAGGAAATAGAGAATTTTGCTCAATTTCTTGACAATTGTATATAGGTATATAATCAAAAGCCATCTTCAAGCTAGCCTGTGAGTCTGTATATGGTTGTCATGGTTTGACACTGGCCCAATGCCAGGTATCCACAAGAGTCGCTCACTCACCCTCCCCTACCACAGCTGGGCAAAAGAAGGGAAAAGAGGAAAAAGGCTTAACGGAGGCTTCACGGGTGAGACAAGGAGAATGGGAGAAATATTTCAAGGGCAAAACGGGCTCAACCTTGGTTGCTAAGTGAAATTTATTACTAACAGAATCAGAGGAGGGGAATGAGAAGTAAAATAAGCCCTTAAAACACCTTCCCCCCCGCCCCCCAGGCCCTCCCTCCTTCCCACCGACAACACAGGGAGGCAG
>VZRQ01008850.1:843014-863907 GCA_013397975.1 Machaerirhynchus nigripectus | reverse complement strand
GTGGGCACCTCCCCCATGGGCTGCAGGTGGATCTCTGCATTCCCCGTGGACCCATGGGCTGCAGGGGCACAGCTGCTTCACCATGGTCTGCACCACGGCCTGCAGAGGAATCTCGGCTCTGGCACCTGGAGCTCCTCCTCCCCCTCCTTCTCCACTGACCTTGGTGTCGCCATGTTGTTTTCCCTCACATGTTCTCACTTTCTCCTCTCCTCTGACTAGAAGCAAAACCCCATTACTTTGTTTTGATTTTCTCCTTAAATATGTCATCACAGAGGCGTCACCGGCCTCTCTCATTGGCCCAGATCTGGCCAGCAGCATGTCCATCTTCAGAGCCATCAGCCACTGGCTCTGCCAGACATGGTGGGAAGCCTCCAGCAGCTTCTCACAGGAGCCACCTTTGCGGCCCCTGCTACCCAAAACCAGGCCGTGCCAAACCAATACAATGGTCTAGGCAAGTTCCATGGCTTGCTTGTTATTTCATGATGATCCTGATCATTCACAGAAGCAAACCTGATGAGATGTGCCAGGAGACATTTCTGTACTACAATCAGGTTTTTTTCAGATGAAAACTTGGGGACCTAATCCTTTCCTATGTTTAGGAACTTGTTGCAACACCAATGCCAGGCATTCAGAAGCCTGGCAGAACTTGCCATCTTCTTGTTCAATACTTCCCATGATGAAATTATTTGTAGCCAAGACCACAGGGACATTGCTGGTAGATATTATTTGAACCTCTCAGGCTGCTTTTTATATGCAGCCAACAATGGTTTTAAAGGAGTCATAAACAAATATACTTCTATTTTTATCTCTATTCATGGTTTTCAGTATCTTCCTTTCTTTTCTTAAGAAATTAAGCTTCACAGCTTTCAAATACATTCTTCAGATACATCACTGGTGGGACAGCTAAGACAGGTTTTGAGGCTTGAATATTGCTTCCCACATTCAGTCTACCTAACTCTTAATGTTCATGCAAAGAAGCTAATTGCTATGTTGGACATTAAATTAAACCCTCAATTCAAAGATAACCCTTATCATCTTTACTTAGGACTTGCTTCATTATAATGATTGCTTCCTTTGATTGAACACAAATTGCCTATACTTCAGTTTCAACACTGTACTTTTAATTTTGTAAGAGAAATTTCATGAATCTTGCAAATTTCCTAGAAATAAATCTGATGTTTTGCCCTTCATGTCATTGACTCCAGGTAGGGTAGAATAGATCTTGTTCTTATTGTGAAGTATTTCAACATTTTATTGACAATGTGTCTTTTCTTTATTTAATAATATGGAAGTTCTCTGTTGTTAACAAATATGCAGTTTTAAATTTTTTTTCTCTCTCACCTGAGCAGAACGCAAATGCTGCATATCAACTTTAGGCTTTCATGTCCTAATTTTAGCTACACTGCTATGATAAACACTGAGGCAATAGAAATAGAAATAAAAATAGAAATAATAGAAATAATAGAAATAATAGAAATAATAGAAATAATNGTCCTAATTTTAGCTACACTGCTATGATAAACACTGAGGCAATAGAAATAAAAATAGAAATAATAGAAATAATAGAAATAATAGAAATAATAGAAATAATAGAAATAATGGAAATAATGGAAATAATGGAAATAGGAAAAAACTTCCCAGAACCTTTTGAGACATGCCACACATATATTTCTTTTTCCAATTCAATAGAACTTGAATTCTCTTGAACTCTTCTCAAGAAATTTTCCTCAGCCATTTTTTTTCTTCTTCAAGTAGGTAACAGAGAACAAGTAGAATTTTTTTGTTGTTTGAGACAGAAGCTTTGTTACAATTAATGGGCATAATGAGCTTTTTATGAATAAGAAAATCATTCATAACTCAGTGTTTGCCTTCAGGGATCATAGCCAAATCCACCACTATAATATGGAGGCAAAAATATCTGGCCACACCTAATGGTGATTAAGCTGAACCAGGGAATGTTCCCAGGCTCAGGACTGAAAGCATCCAGAGCATCCAGATTTTTAGAATCATCTTGGGGTGATTTAGGCTTGAGTCAACTATCACTTATCTGGCAACGCTAAGGCATATTTTCAAATAAGTCTTGAGTCAAGGACCATTTTTATAGGTACTCTGCTTGCAGCTACCTTGTGTTGGAATAAAAGTGTTTAATTGTATTGACATGGGCTATTCTATGATAGGCCTTGATGCAAGAGAAAATTCCTAAGTGAGTTTTGTTTTCAGGTACCCTCTATGCATTGTTAAGGGGTCTTCAACATCCAGAAATCCTCAGTTGGATGTCACTGCCAGTAACTCCCAGTATTCCAGGGGCTTGGATGAGAGCTTGTTATTTGAAGAGCATTCAAAAAATAGTAAAATTTTTTTGAGAATTTTTCTGTCTTAACTGAAGAGTGATAATAACTGCATAGGTTTGTATGCAAAACCCCACTGAATTTGTTGCAAGACTTGGAGAAAAAAATTGCAAGATCATAGCTGGAGAGAAAACTTGAACTTCTTCAAGCAAAAAACGAGCTATGTATAAGGCACATGACTCTGAATTTACGTCTCTTGCATTGTGGGTGGCCAGGGGAATATAAGACTGGCTGCTTGGATAAATTAGAAATATAATTTTGAAGGTGAACTTTTTTAGCAGACACAAATCACAAATCTGTGCATCAGTGCACAGATATGACCTTTTTATCTGTTCACTGTGATAAGTGGAAGGGCAGAGAAAGGATCTGTTTCCTAAAGTGTATACCATCTGGACATTTTATCTCCTTGGGGGCCACCTTAAGGCAGGGAGGTGGCCACTATAACTTGTCCATATCTTGTGAGAAGCACCTGGAAGCAAAATCTGCTGCCTGTATCTTCTGTGTTCCCTGTGGAAGCTGCAACTTTTAAACATTTCATGTTTGGGTTTTCAGGCAAAATGAAAAACAGATACTTTGCTGATCCATAGCAGACTGAACAGGTTTTTGTAGCCCATCTAAGTCTAAACTTTTGATGAAAGCTTGTGAATTTTATCATAGGATTGCTGAGCAACTGTCAACTATTTGTCAAAAGAAAATATTCATCGTGTCTCCACTGGTTAACAGAGCTTGTCAGCTGAATCAAAAAAAAACCCCATTTACCTCACACCCTATTTTATCCTTTCTTGCTCTGAGCCATTTCTATTCTTCTAATCTCTAAAAAATTGGCAAAAGTGTATAAAGCTTTCTTTAAACTTAACAACTTTTTAATTTCTGGTTTTTTTCCTTAAATTCACTGAATTTGCAGCTCTCATGGTGACCACTATAGTATTTGCAGTTTGTGTTTTTGTTGGACTAATAACTATCATTGACCACAAGATGGCAAGGTCTCTTCACTTTTCTGCGACAAGAAGCCAGCAAAAGGAAAAGAGGGAGGGATGCAACAATGTGGGAAGAGGGTCAAAGGAAGAAACACACATAGGGACTCTGATTTCTCTTACATCGGTATTTCCAATTTAAAAAGCAAGCACATAAAAATCAGAGCAGTGTAAAAATTCTGGTGAGATGCCTTAGAGTTTGAACAAAAGTAATATATTTGCTAGTTTTGTCCTGATGCTTGCCAGACACATCCTTTTTCCAGTAACTGTTGTCCATTTTTTCATACTGGAAAATTCAGTATTTGCATTTTATACTCTCTCCCTTTGAGGTGCCACCTTAAGAAGATAAACCACGTCAACTGCTGTGTGATTTAAAGCCAAGACCTTTCTTGGGTGTAAAAGATTTTCAGAGAGACAAGAAGTATCTTAACTAAAAAACAGCAGATCAAATAATTACAATGTCAAGTTACAACGTCAGGGCATAATTTGGTCGTATTCATTTGAATTTAAACAACCTGGTTGTTCTGCGTCTGGAGTAGTTTTAAGAATTTCACATAGCTCCTCTTTTTCCTCATTTGAATGCACTAAGAATCAGAATCTTCTAAACACCTTCATTTGTAATGTATGATGGCAATACAAACAGGTAGCTCTACTGAAAACCTCCACATGCCCACAAAGAACAACATAACGTCTTAAAAGTAAGTGAAATTAATCACTTCGAAAAGAAATTTCTGGTAACATCAACTACCGCAGGCACAAAACTCAGCAGAATTTGCTTCTGGAGGAACCTTTTTCTTAGGGAGTTGCAATGGAAGCTCGTGTCAGCAGATGGCACTGGAGGCAAAGCTGTGAGACTGAACTGGTCCTCTAACAAGGTCCAGAGATTTAAATATTTTATCATTTTAAAGTTTTCCTTAGATCCAAGTGCCATAACTAAGGTCACGCCCTCTGCCTTGTATTATAAATCCTTGTGCTAAGTCTGTGCCACCACTCATGTAAAAGTCACTGATGCAGCCCCATGACCTCTTTTCCATACACGCAGTTCAGGCAGGTTGCAAAAGCAAACTCTGTTTTGACACATTTTGATCTGTTGAGGTGAGCTCTGTTGCTCTGGGCAATACAGACATTTCCTTTAAAAAAAAAAAAAGGTTCTTTGATGAGCTGGGAGGCAAGAGAAATAAGGAAAAATTATTTCTGGGGAGTCTTACTATTATTTAACAAATCCACAAGTGTCAGAGGGAGAGATTTAGAAAGTCTGGGTGAGGAACCTGCATAATTGTCTGAAAGCTGGGTTGATTTTCTTGGAGATACTTGCCTGCTGTTTGTTGTTTTTTTGAACACCCTCAAGCCTGGACTTCATGTAATGTCTAGGTCCTCTAGGACATTTATTTGACTCTGCCATGCAGAAGCTGTTAGTCCTTCCATCTTCAGGGTCTCAGAGAGGATAAGTAAAAGAAAGTAAGGGAGGAAGGACAAGGAAGACAACACCTTCACTTGTGCAGTTATGCAGGCAGGAGTGACTTACAATTGACTGAAATAGGCTTTCTCAAAGCAATACTCCATGTTGACCTGAACCAAAAGAGAAAACGCCTTGTGTCAGTCATGAGGTTCTGGCAAAATTCAACTAAAACTTTGACAACAAAACTGGATGTTCTGCCTCATTCCATCTTTTCCAGAATATTGATGTTCCTCATCATGTTCAACAGCTTTCCTTTTATAGAGCTGTAGAAGCTTTCAAAGACCTCTAAGGTCATCAGGTCCACGTGTTGCACTTGCATAGTTTGTCTCATTTCCCAGAGCTTGATGCCATATGGTATGGATTATCCCACTGGCCCACTGGGGTCAGCTGTCCCCTCCCAGTTCCTCATGCACCCCCAGTCCACTCATTGTTGAGGTGGTGTGAGAAGCAGAAAAGGCCTGATCACTGTGCAAGCCCTGCTCAGCCATAGCTAAAGCATCTCTTTACCTGTGTTTGTGCAGAAAACAGCACTTTTGTGTTATATAGAGAATTAACTCTGTCCCAATCAAAACTAGCACAGGGTTTCATGTTTAAATTTTAACATCTGGTTCTTGAGGTTACTGTTATATAGCCTTTTCTCAAACATATTGTTTTGATTCTTTAGGGATATTAAATATACATGTAGAAATCCCACTCAATGGATGTTTCCAATCTTGGAGAAAACTTATGATTTAGTGTAGGCTCGTTGTATTTGTTTTTTTTCTTTTTTTGTTGTTTGTTTCTTTTTTTTGTCTTTTTTTTTGTTTGTTTTTTGTTTATTTGTTTTGTTTTTTTGGTTTGGTGTGGATTTTTTTTTATTTGAGTTTGGTTTGGTTTGTATTGGGTTTTTTTGTCTTTTGGTTTTTAGGTTTTTTGGTTTTTTGTTTTTTTATAATGGCCTATAGAAAATCGAGGAAATGTGTTACAAGAGATTCAAGTTTTAAATATTTGGCTACATGAAATTGTTTGCCAGTCAGAATTCTTACACAAGAAAAGGAGCAATAGGCAACTAGTGACCAGTAACATTGAAAGTACAGGATGGACTAGGAATTTCTTATTGAAATCCATAATGATCAAAACATGGCATTTATAAGGAAAGATATAGATTCACAACATTACTGAGAGGAAAAAAAAAAAGGAAAAGAAGGTCAAATTTGCTGTGCAGTTACTAGACAAATACTTACATTTATGTAAGACAAATTTTCTATGGTGAGCAAACTGACAAAATAGCCTTTTGTATCAATTTTTACTTTGATAATAGAAATAAGTGGAGGGTAAAAAGAGAATTTTGACAATTATATGGGAAATAAGTGATCTCTAATCACTGAGAAAATAAGCATGGATTTGAATGATGGTTTCATGTAAAAACTGGGAAAAATAAACTCACTGAACACAAATGGTCCCATCTATCTTACCCATTCTGGCAAATTTGTTTAATGGATAGAAATAACACTTCAGTGTAAAGAAGCAAGATATTTCTTTGGTGTTAGAGTTGAAAAGCAGACTCAACTTTCAGAAGAATGAGCACAATATATCATCTCTGGGAGCAGGGGCCAAATACAGTGGAAAAGAATCTGCTGCAGAGCACTTATTGTTGAAAATGCATGGGTGGTTTTGTACAACAGGCCATGAGCCACAGCTTTAAAAAGACATTATAAATCAAGTCCAAACAAAATAGCCAATGGTCAACAGCCTACTATTTGGAGGAAAATCAGCTTTCATCCTTACTTTCCTTTTGTTTGATTTGTCTCTGGTTGCTATTAGCATGATCAGAGCACAGATTTCTCATATTCCAGATTTTGAGGCTTACTGGAGTGCAATTAATTGCTAATTTGGATAAGAAATTATGAATATGTTGGTGATAAGTCTCTATAATGGTCTGCAATCTGTCAATGTAAAGAACTTAAAATTTAAGGAAAGAACATTATCATCTTGGTCATAGCTGGGTTTTAATTTGCAACTCATGTCTCCGTTTCAAATACAGTCCCATTTTTCATATAAATGTTGAATCACCTTTTGAATCTTACATCCAGCTGTATAAGGGAATTTGTTTATTCATTCACAAAGATCACTTTATAATAAATGGGCCTATCCCACCTATGTTCTTCTAGTTTCTTTGTCTAAATTATACAGATCAGTTACACTCAGGATAGTTTAGCATGGGCTACCTCTCTGTGGCTTCCAGTTTTTTACAGATTAGGTCCTACTGATATGTAGAATCAAATTTGAAAGGGAAGCTTGGAGATTGGAAGAAGCATGTATTTTTTTATGTAGCGTCTGGTTCTAACCCTTGTCTGATAAAAGTAACTTTGTTACAAAAATAAAGTTGATTTTTAAATAATAAACTATCAATTTGTTTAAGTTACTTAACATTTACTAGAAGAGATTGAATATTTCATCTGTTCAGCTTGTCAGAATTTTTTTGTTTTTAGTGGTACCTTTGTAGACAAATTCATGTATTTGTTTTAAATTGCTGTATTTTTAAACTGGATTGTTATGAAATGCTGCCAAGACTTCTAGTGAGGCAAGCCTTTAAAATGCAATGACAGTTTTGTTCTGATGGAATGGAGCAATCTCAGTGTATAATAGGATGTGATAATGATGTTTCAATATGTGTAATTTATTTTCAAATGCTAAAGCCATTATTTTCATTATCTATAACTTTAGATTGCAAGAAAATATGCCTGAATTGTGAATTGAACTTTTCAAAATGTATTTATCATTAGGACAAGTTAATTCTGCTTTCCTTTGCAGTATTTTATTTTGCTTGACACATGATGCCCTACATTTGCTAGTACCTCAGAACAGATCTTAGATGGTGGATTAAAGGTAGATCACTTTTTGGGTGCAATTGCTAAGTAAACTCCTAAAAGCTTCTTTGTTTGAATTTAGACACCTATTTTCAGAATTTTTCTGAAGGCCTGCACATTAGTATACTCTAGTTCAGTCATCCTTAGAAAAGTTGAGGCCATTGAAAATTTCAAGACTACTTCCAGCAAGATGATCTTACCAAAAGAGATAAAATTGGGCAGTGAAATGGTATGATTTTTCATATGTTCAGCCAGAGATACCATTTACAGATCAAATTCCCACTTCTATTGGAAAGATTAGGCTATTAAGTTCACTGAATTGGAAAATTAAGAATTGTGAGCCAAATGTTCAGTTAATTTAAATTAAAATAATCCTAATGATTTCCCTGGATTTACTTTGCATAACATAGAACTTCTGACATCATGAGACTCAGTCATCCATGAATGTAGGCAACTAAGTCATAGAATAACCTCTAATTTACAACAGCTGAAAATTTTATTATTTTCTTCACATTGAACTCAGTGATAAAAAATACTGCATTCTTGAACCTCACTGTATGTTTTCTGCATGATAAATTATAAGAAGCATAATCCTATTTCCCCTTCCCTGAAGTCAGGTGTTTTAAAGGTTATTAATTTAATATTATTCAGAAGCAATGCTTCTATTAACATTTGAAAAAGTATTTCACTAACATTTATTAGCCTGAATGAGGGTTGCTGAATAGACCTGTGTATTGCTAGACTTTTTAAAAATCCTAATCTCTTTAATAAGAATCATCACATGTTCTGCTGCTGTCGGAATACTGTGGGGTTTGTGGCACTGTTCTGCAGCAGGGGTATATAACATAGAAAATTTGTCAAGAATCCTCTTGGCAGGACTATATTTTTACACTGGACCCTTCCATCCAGTGTATTGATTTCAAACCCCCTCTCTTCCCATTTGGTCAAATCTGGTGTATTTTGACTGCTGTGCAAAATACTCAGCTGTAGTGTTGACAGAAGCCGTACGAAACTCTCGAAAGAGAAAACTCTTCACAGTACAGCTCAGAGAAAGTGCAATGCTTTCTGCAATAATTTTACATCAGTAAAACCTACCTCAGCTTTTCACATCATTTTATTTTTATATTTACTGGAAGTTGCTGAAAATGTCAATCATAGTTTTCACTGTATGTAATGTTCCAGCATTAAAGTTGGAACAAGCTGATTTCATCATATGCTTATCATTATCTTTTTTTTTTTATGTTTTGGCTTTTGCAAGCACCTATGAATCTTTGTCAGATTCAATCAATCTGCTTTCTTCCTGGGAAAATATGAAAGCATAATTATTTTTTCATTTAATCATAGATTTATAGAATCACAGAATAATTTAGTTTGAAAAAGACCTTTAGCATCATCAATTTCAACTGTAAATCTAACACTGCCAAATCTTTCACTCAGATGAAGCCAGTAAAACCACAGTGAAAATGTCAAACCACCAGCAAATGTGACTGGGTCAAAGTTCAATGTCAATCAGAAAATCAAATCAAAATATTCTCATTTTCTCATTTTAATAGCATTTGATTCCAAGTACAGCAGGATGTTTACTCTTCAAACCTCATATTTTAAAATATTTGGGACATAAGGAAAGTGTTCCTTCACAATAAATAATAATCTGGACTCATCACTTTACTTTTGTTAGTGGAATATTCCAGATGTTGGATTTATAAGATTGCAAAATTACATGGTACTGGTAAAGTAAATTGAATCTGGACTGGTTGAGGTTTACATTCTAAACAATACTCTATAAGTAGCGTTAAATGAGAGATGTGGACTTAGTGTAAAATGTGGAAAAATTCATAGCATTTTTTTATTGTGTGCAAAAAACCCTGGTGGATTAATGTTTTGTCTGATATTAATTAGCCTCCCACGAAGTTTAATGTTCCTGTCATACTTCACAGCAAAGGTTCTCATTTTAAGGTGTTCTAATTGGAATTCTCCTTCCTATAAATTCTGGTGCTGCAGGAGGGAGGAAAAACTTTTTGAAAGGACTTGGAACTTTCCTTACCTTTATTTTTTAGGAGTTAATATAGACAACACTCATGACCAACCTTGTGCAAGCTTCTAAAGCCACCTCACTCTTTCAGTAATGGCAGAAGTGACCTACATGCTCAGTGCAACATCAGTTAAGCTGAATCCTATGAATATTAGTTTCAAAATAATCCACTACGCCTTTTTATAAGTTAAGACATGAGCAGGAATTTCAGTTTAGAGATTAAAGGTGAGTAGTAACACTGCCTTTCTTAAATCCCTCTCTTATTTTGCTGCAGCATCACAAAAGGGTTTTTCCTAATCTGCAAAAGTTAAACTTCATTTTAAAATATCAGCAGATTTCATCTGGTATAGCTGAACCAAGAACAAAAAATTTCAAGAATGATAGTGGCATGGGGACAGATTTGAAAAAAATTACACCAGATACCTGTATAGTTTTTGGTATCTTCTCTGAACAGAGTATCTACGGAAGCTGTTATTCTCATACTATCAGGAATGGTTTTACCTTTCCCAGGTGCTAGAGAACAGGGAATAGAAGACTTGTCACCTAAATTCGTCGTTGCCTATGATTTTAGAGTGGAGTTTAATAAAACCTCTTGGATACCTTAGCTTCACATTTTCACTTAGCTTCTTAACTCAGTACCTGGATGAGAAAGCATTTTCCTGCTAAATCCACAAGGGGATAAAAGCATTCTTTATCTCCTCTACTGTACAGACATCTCTTTTTAATTAGTTTTCAGGTCATTGAGAACACAATTCTGTCTTGTGGGTTTGAACACTGAACAGAGTTGCTATGTGCATTTTCAGTTAATTCACAATATAATCAGATATTTAGTAGTAAAACCTCAAGGTGAGAAGTAGTAGTCTTTCCAATTTCCTCTTCTTGTGATTTTGAAACATTCCTTACTAGACAACGTGTTTGATCTGGCAATACCTTATCACGCAAAGGCATATTCTGGTGCCCGTTACAACTGACCATGATTTTTTTTTTAACTTCTGTAAAATGTTGTAAGTATTGTAGGTATTAGCCAGGTTTTTTTTTATGCAGAGTGTTTCAAATGTTTGATATCCTTACCAAAACCTGTGACCATATTTAAAGCATTTCAGTGAAAAAATGTTAGATGCTACATAGCACTATTGTGTTATAATGCCAGTCTTGATTTGAGCTTAAAACAAAACCCAGTAATTTGGCTTGCCAGAAGCATAGTGTAAAAAATCGTGTTTCCATATAGGATACAATTGTCTCAGAAATCATCTTTGAACCAGTTGTACTCTTTAGAGAAGTTGGCATACAGCTGGCATATTCTAAAATCTGAACCTATGAATTCAACACACTCAGAATGTACATAATCCCACCAAAGACATGCAGTTTAATTTAGACTATGGAAAAGGTGTCTCCTCCCCTGCCATCCACCAATCTAATGCAGACCTTAAACCAGATGCATTAATAATTTTAATTTAACAACTCCTTGTTAGCCCTTTCTCCACACTGCCACCCCACACAGACACATGCACATGAATCCTTAAAAAAGCACAACAAAATGTTTGAGCAGTTGTGAAGTTGGAGTCATTCTGGTATTTTGCAATTCCCTGTAATTCAAAGGATGTTTTTGTATGTGTGCCAATAGTGAATCCTTTAGCATGGTCTGGTGGTGAATTGCTACAAAACAGCTTTTTCCATCACTTCAAAAATCAATCTTGTTCTACTTTTCATCTCTTTTAAAGGCCTTATTCGCCCTCTCAAGCCAGATATTGCACTGATTGATTATGACTAAAATTGTCATGAGTCCCCCACACTGAGCAAGAAAGATCCCATACAATGAGAAAAGAAAGCGGAACATTTTCAGCTTTCTCTTGATTGCTGTTAAAAAAGCATTAGTCTGAAATGAAAGGTTGAAGCAGCAACTGTTCATTGGCTGTGCCATAAAACATCATCAGTTTGCATTGCTGTGAGACCTAAATTGACATTTTAAGGGCCTTGTTTATTCACAGGAGCCTCTTTCTCAAGTTCTCCTGGTTCTGTTTTGGACACAGAGGGAGACAATATTCACTGAAGAACTGAAAATGCATTTTGAATGTGAGTTAAATCTCTTTCAAAAAACATATAAAAACTTTAAAATAGGATCTCATAGTGCAATGGTGATGAAAGCAAATGGTTTCTTCAAAGGGTTATGCCTGAAAAACCTGTTTGAAGTATTCAAGTACTTCTGAGTGCTTGAACAGGATCAAGATACATGAATTTGAGGTGTATTTTTGAAACATTCTTGGGTATGTGAGAGTGGATTCTGTTCTGAAAGTCTGTCCCATTGAATTTAGCATGGTGAAGTGTTTGATCAGTGTGATAACGAAAACCAGCGTGAAAAGGAAAACAGGGCAGCATTTAATTGCATGGTACTCCAATCAAATTGAAATAGATATCATCTGTTCGGAGAATATGGCACAGTGGCTGTAATTCCCATTAAAAACAACTCTCTGTATTGAGGTGGAATGATTTTGTAACAAGCAGAGTCCAAATAGATTGATAGTAAGAGCTTTCTTAAATTTCTCATGAAAACTCACCAATGCTCAGCACTTTATTTCTCTAGAAATAAATGTATGAGCATTTTGTATTAAATCCACAATTAAGCACTTGGTATACAAGTAAGCAGTTGGTAGTCTGTTAAAAGCCTAAATATTTTTTTTAATTCAGTACGGATGCTTTGGCCCCACATCTGGCATTTGTCTACTCTTCTATATTTGCAGTGTCCTGAAGATTTATTAGCTCTGAGATGATAGAAAATGGTGCCTGTTACAGGCACCATGACTTATTTCAGATTTAACAATAAGGAAGAAAAATTTCTAATAATTAATGTCTTTCTGACAGTTTTCCACAACAATTTAAAATTTTACCAAGTGGCTGAAAAGTATGACATTTTGAGATGTTAATTCTAGACACATTAAGATTCTTTCAAAGACCTAATTAAATTCTTAGTATGCTCATAATCAAATTGATAAAATTGTTAATTGTCAAGTCATAATTGATAAAGATTGTTCCCTTATATCTGATAGGCATTTTTCTAAAATTTTGTATTTAACAAATATTTTTCCAACTACAGGGCTATGTTTGTATTTTAGGAAATTCTGTGAACTCTAACTTTGGCATGTTGTGCAACATATCCAAGATTAGGATAATTTAAAGGATGAGGTAAAAATAGGGAAGGTTTACTAGTATTATGCTCATAAATCAAATTGCTAAGAAATACTTCAATGATCAGAAAAAATTATACCACGTCTTTATACATCATTTGCATTCTTTATTATATTAATGTAAATTCTGAAGAATATATGGATTTGTGTGGAATCAGTTTATATTTGGACAAAAATCTGGAACACAAATCTAACCAGTTTTAATGGAAAGGAGGTGTGCTTAGTCCATAATCTGTGAAATTTAAAGCAGACCACCTCTTGAGACTGTCTCAATTGTTAAACAAAGGCTTAGAAATAGCATGCAAGTAACTGAGTATTGTTTCTGGATGGTGAAAACCTCATCATGATCAAATACAAGATGATGAAAGTCCTAGCCAAACTAGCAAGCAAAGCATTTAGAAGAACAAATTAAAACTTTTCAGGGCTAGTTAAAACCTGCATAAAATAAAATTAAAGCTAAGATGAAAAGAAGGTAGGACTTAGGAAAAACAAAACAAAACATTAAAACTGCTCAAAACCAAAAGGAAACTGGCCAAGAACAAATCTATCAAGAACTGAGATGGATTAGGAAAGAAACTAATCTAAGATGGGAGGAACACACTTGGATCTAAGGAATGTGTAAAGCAAGTGAAAAGAGTTAGAATGCCATTCATCTGAGATTGATTTACCATCTTTTCCACTTGCAAAAGAAGAAGGGAAGATGTTTTTCCACTGTAGAAACTACCATATAGAATATTTAATTCTGTGCCTGAAGTTTAATTTCTTTTCTCAGACATTTCAGAGAGGGTTGTCCTATTATACCTGGTTTAAAATAGCAGCTAAATATTCCTCAGATGAAGGAACAGAAAGCTTTATGTTATCTCTACCAGTCTAAAGGGACCTGTACTTACTGTGTACAGTACTTTTGTGAGAAAAGGAAGAACTATCAGGCATTTATAACTGTATTACTTGCTTTTGGAATAGAGGGCATAGAATTGGCCGAGTTTTATTTAAGGGTTATATAAGACAGAGTGGACAATAAGGAAGGAGTTAAAGCTGTGAAAGTATCACACTCAAGAGCCCCTGTCAGTCTCTGGAACTGGTGAGAATGCTGGGGGGCAACTCTTGGTACGAAACCATCATTCTGAATTGTAAAGTGAAGGTTCAGGCTTACAGCATATACATGTATTGTAGCTGCTCTGAATTAGTGGAAGTTGCTCAAGTGTAATTGAGGGGACAGTGTAATTCTGAAAGATGTTCATAATGTGTATCTATAGGTGCCTGAGTTATCAGACCAGAGTCTGTAGCTCAAAAGGTACAAAGCAGGGTTCAAACAGTGGTAACCTCATTCATTCCCAGTTGAAAAAGCTGCTCCTGTGTCAATAGCAGAGGTTCATTTTTCAGGATTCCTTAAAAATAGGTACAGGACATTAAATGCTTCACACTTGCTGGTGTTAAGTACCCCAGGAAATACCAGTCTCCCCCTGCCTGCAATATTCCATTAATATTAGGGAGGCTGAAGGACTAACATGGACCGAGACTTGGCCAGTGCTGGATCTTACAGCAATTGATATTTAATCTGGGCATATGGGATCACAAATAAGGCTTGGGGAAAAAACTACAAGATGTCACCTTATCCATCTCCTGGGAAAGCTCCTCTGAGATACAGAACCTGTTATAAATCCTTTAGCAAGCCTTCTTATGCTTGCCAGTAAAAAACTTGGTTTCCAAAAACTGATTTAAATCTCTGTCGTTACAGTTGTATGTCCATGACTCTGTTAACATCGAGACAGACAAAATGGCTTATTCATGGCTTTTTGTCTGTCTAATTTTCATGTATTCAAGGCCAGTTATAAAGTACCTCTACTTGGTTGATTTAGGGTTTTTTCCCTTAACATTTTTTTCATTTTTTGAAATTCCTCTCTTTAATAATAAATATCGATTTTACTTTTACACAAGCACATGTTGATCCCAATCTTATATTTGTAGGAAGTAACACATTAAACTTTGGAAATTATTAGTCACAGAAAAATATCCGAACGTATTTCTAGTGTTCGTGTTGGAGGAATGAGAACATGCTGGGAACTGGGCAAGGGCCATGAGGAAGAGCCAGTATGGGCTCCTACCTGAGAAAGAAGGTGTCAGGCTTTGTTTAACACCACTGCGATCACATTGTTCAATTCTTGCAGTGACATCTGATAAAAAGGAGGACAAACTAATGAGGGAAGCCTGACAGTGAATTCCTTAAAGACTAAAGATAAATGCTACTATAACAATGAGACAAATGAAATTCTAGTGAAAAAGCTTCATTGAATACGAGAAAATTACCCATGGTGAAAGTAGGACCAGTACCATAGGGGCTTTCTCCTGCTATCTAAAAAAGAATCTTTTGTGGTGAAGTGTCATTACTGTCTGATAGTGCTAAAGAAAAGTAAAATAGGTCAGCAGAAATGTAGGAGACACTAAAGAAAAGAAGCAGACAAATAGTTTTCTTAAACAGCTCCAGAAAAAAAAAAAAAAAAAACTTCTAATTTTTTTTTAATTGCTAGATGATGGAAATGCTGTGAATGTAACAAATTTTATTCTAATGCAGCATTTGATGAATACATGAGGTTTTTGTGAAATCTTGCAAACTGTATATTCTCCTGGATACAAACACTTGGGCAGAGTAAAAACAAATAGAAATAAGGGAAGACTTAAGAAACACTTTAACTGCATTCTGTGTTTAGTAAAGGGAAGTATTGCTGATTCAAAAGTATTATGATACATTAATTCTCTTTTATCTGCACAAATTCTTAATACACACGGCTATGGATTGTTTACTAACAAATAGTGGCCTCCTTGAGTCACAAATCGTTTTCTCTCTCCATATAATTCCTCCTGCAGTCAATCACAGTCTTGCAGGATCAAGACCTGAGAGCTAAAGTTGGGAACACTTTGAAACAATGACCCCAAATATAAAAATGCAAGAGAATACTGGCAGTCACCAGAGAGAGGTATTGAATATAAAGTCTTTGGGCAGGGTTCACTTGCCTAGATATTTGCCTAGAGACACATAAGGTGATCTTGGCTTCAGCAGGGTGCTCCAGAAGGTTGTAGGTTTCCCCCAGGTGCTGTGCCATATTTTCTGGCACTGTGTGAATGTCTCAGATGCCATAATTCATCAAAGTAGTGCTAGACATGAATGTTTAGGCAGTGGAAATGAGCCCTTTAATCTACAGCTAACCTATTAATAAACCTTTTCCTTCTTTGGCACTGTCACTGGTAGTTATTTCTGATATGTTTCAGGAATGCTAGGCAGCTTTGTTGTGTCTTGAAAAACATTTATGTAACTCCTTGGTTCTAACTTACAGTTGTAGGCATGAGATGTACAAATTTTGCTCTTTCTCATCCAACTTGCCACAGCGTGTGCAGTATTTTACCAGTGTTAGGCAGGGTTGGTTTGGCCAATATTTTAAGCTCTGTCCTCATTGCATCATAAACAGAATATCTTATCATAAATCTGCCTTATTAGCTAAGTGACATTCCTTGCTAAAGTGAATTTTATCTAATATTACACCATGTTAAAAAAGCAATACAGTCAGATATCTGTATAAATATTTAACAGTAAAAGGTGCACATACATGATTTTAATACATCAATAACTTTATCAAGAAGTGGTTATTACTTTGATGAGGTTAAATGTTTATCCTTACACATATCCTTTATTTAAAGAAAAAGATAATTCATATTCATAAATGTAATATTTTCTTAGATGACATCATAAAAATAACTGTAGTGGAAGCTATAAAAAGTTATTATCTAAGAAGACTCTTTGGATGCATTAAATTAAACAGTGAAAGACAGAATAGTCTTTAAGCTTCCTCCACCCTCTTTTTTTGTCTAAGATCTGCTAATTAAAAATAAAATTGAGCGTACCACCCAGGCAAAGTGTTTATTGATGGATAATATGTGAAATTCATGTCAGCAGTTATATTTTTAAAATATCTTTATTTTTTCTTTTCCTCTTCTTAAAAAAAAGAGAATTTGAGAAATTTATGGCAGTATTTAAAAGAAAAGCTCCTTATTGGGACCTGTAGGGTGGCGAGGAGAGAAACACAAGTAATCTTATGGGATGTGCAGATGTGAACATTATTAATTCTTTTACCACCAGCAACAATGAATGACAAAATTGATTCCAACATACTGTTTAAATGATATTTTAAACTGTTTTGATAATTTAATATGTATCTTTGTAGAAAAGTCATAAGCTTAATGTGACCAGGTTATGTTTTGTTGCTCATATGTTCCATTCATTTCTTCCCACCTCACTAAGCTGGTTGCATTTAACCAGCCATATGACAGATGCAGACTTTTTTCAAGCTGTAACACTGTGAATTTTAAATTCTTCTAACAGAAAACAGTAACACAGAAAAACAGGAGGTTGCTGTGCCTACTCAAAGATGGCCAGCACATTCAAGTTGTGGGGTTTTTTGCAATATTTTGTCATAAAGAGACCTACAATGATTCTCCAGACAGAGTATATTTATGTAATTTTTAACAAATGCCTTTCACTGTACTGAAGAATCAGAGTTCAAATTAACACACAAAAAAACCCAAAAACAATAAAGGTTTTGTTTTCAGGGATCATTGATTTAAGATAAATTAATCCCTATCCCATGAAATTTCCATTTAGTTTAATTTTTTTATACTATACCATTGCCAAGATATTTCCATATAAATACATGCTGTAATAGAATAATGCACGAAAGACCAATGGAAAAATATGCATGTTGTTGTATGTTCTGTACATAATACTGATGCCATGATGATTTTTGTCTTTTCTTTTATACCCCTGTTATACCTTTTTGCAACTTCTGTATTCTTGGTGCTTTTGCCTACATTCTTGGACTTGTTTGTTAAGCTAAGAGACTAAACATTTTAGAGGCTTTGTAGTTAGGGTGCCAGTGTGCCCAGGCCCCAAGGTCCTCTCCAGAACACATTTTGTAAACTAAGACACAACCATCCAGGGGAAGGTTCCTTGGGGAGGGGGGCTCATTCGAGCCTCTCATTGGGGAATTTTTGATAGATATGCTAATTAGTAAGACCTAGAATGTAAGACCAGATATAGAGGAGGGGGATTGCGGTGGCCATTGCGGGGGTGCATGGAGGTGTATTCGACCTGGTCGTGGTGCACCTAAGGATCCTTACAATAAATACCAAGGTAATACCCTTTTCCCCTTCTAACCGTGTTCGCCTCTTGATTTTAAGACCAGAAAAAGGCATCAATACAACATGGAGAGTTAGTAATATATGGCTAGGTTAAACACAGGATAAAAAATTGAAAAATGAAATAGACATCAATGATAAGGAAAAGAACTGAGTTTTTTAGTTACAATCCAATGTGGGCTGAGGAAAAAAATTGAAGATATCTTGCCAAATCAATGAAAGAAGGAAAATTTGAACTGAATAATATGGTTGAGAGCCTTCAGGTAGATGAAAGAAGAAAGCAGGAAAAGAAAAGATTGCTACATGAAGCAGTGATTTTAAAGGGAGACCACAGATCTCTGTAGTCTAAGTCAGATCATAGACCTGATACAGCTGCAAGTTAACTCAGAGGAAAAATAGAGCAGGACAGCTGTGGAATTATCCTCAGTTCATACAAATGGCTGCAAAAATATTGACTCCAGTGGATATGCATTCTACAATGCTATTTGAATATAAGGCCTGCAGGGTCTTTCTATATGATGCAGATATTTTGTCTGCTCCTATGCTTAGCCATGAAAAATTATCCAAATTTTTTCCTTCCTGTCACTTTTGATTTGTTTTGCAATCTCTCACCTTTCTGCTGACCTCAGCAATAGACATGGTGTAATCTCAAGTGTGGCATTTTGAGACCACTGCAGATGAAATACTAAAGAAATCTAAAAAACTTATCCATTGCTTCCACTTTCTTGAGGCTACACTTTATCCTCAGCTTTGCTGATACAAATCCAAAGCAAATGAAAAGTTATATGGTCAGATTTTGAAAGAAGGAGGAAATTAGATTAATAGAGCAATATAAAGTAAAGATTTCACTTCAGTAACCAGAGGTGTGTTAATATGAGACTACTAAAAAACTGAAAGGAGAATTAAATGGTGCACAGAACTAAACATGGTTATACTGGAGATATAAAAAATATATCTGAGAGGTGAAAAAATTACGGAAAAAAATAAATTTAGGGTAGGCACATTGAGAGAGACTTTCCTTTTAATTTCTTTTAATCGTTTTTCCTTAGGAAAATAACTGTAGGTCAATGGTTATATGAATGCTACCAAATTGTTCCTCTTTGACTGAAACATGAATGATCCATAGACATCATATGTTATTGTTTTTTGTGTGAGCCAAAGATATTTTTTTTTCTTTGAGGACTTTAGAGAGTTGCTGTCTAAATATGCATTTTAAGCAGGAGCAAGAGTACTATTACCAGTTTTCAAGACATTTTAGTCACTCTACTTATTTTTTTCCTTTGGCACTTTTGTGCTTCTGGTGTCTGGGATCAAGAGGGCAGGCAGCTCAAAATATGAATTTCTTAAAACTTGAATAAATAATTTCATGCAATTTTATTAAAGAAAGATTTATTGCTGAATGAACTGGAATTTCTACTTCTTTTCAGCTCCATTATTGCCACTGGCATCTTCTTGAACATCATCTACCCAGTATGGCAAAAACTAACTCCCATCGCCCTGACATGGCCAAATTTTCCACCCCTGCCCCCTGTTCCCTTTAGGAAGATATCTGGATTCTTTGGAATGGTGATATACATATATGCAGATGATCATAAAATGCTGCCACTTTATCCCCGTGACCTTGTGATTCAATAGACTAGAGAGCAATGAAGTAGCTACAAAAATGAGCCATCAGCAGAATGTTATTTAAATAGCTTTCCTCAAATTAAATCATCGAGGGGTAATGCAGAAGTAAACATAGGTGTGAAAAAAATTAATTTCATTTTATGTATTTCATGAATAATCTATTCATGAGCTCAGACTTGCAGTCAGGATTTAATTGATCAACATGTGCTGATTTTCTTTTAATGGTAATTTGAAAATGTAATTGAAATTTGAAAATGTAACCCAAAATATTTTAACATACTCATATGCATGATTCTAAGACCTCTCAATGAAAAGTTAGTTTTTATTAGTTTATGAGGTCATTTATACAATTTTGGTTATGTCAGGGCTTTTTCAAGGAATCTTGATTTCAGACCATTGCATACCATATTACCCCACTTTGATTACATGATTCTATATGTGTTCTGGATTTTATTAGCTGGTATCACACACATTTGAAAAAAAGTATGAGAATAAATATGTTTTGTCTCTGAGCTTTGTAAAAGAGAAAATAGTTAGAGCCAGTAGCATCTCCCCTGGATTTTAGGAGAATGGTATTACCCTGCCTTTCTCCGAGAGATTGCTGGTTACCTTCTGTCAGTGAGCAACTGTCTCACTGCAAAGCAGGAGCACGATCTCTTTTGTCTGTGATCAAGGCAATTATTTAAAAGAAAGTGGAATTTCTTCAGAATGACTATGTACAAGAGCAAACGCAGAAACCAAAGATGTAAGTAAATTATAAAGTTTTTTAATATTCTGACAGACTAGGGAAAATAAATATCCAGTTTCATTGAAAACCGTGTTTTACTTTACCCTGCTTTGCCTGAATTATACCAGGAAAGCAGAAACAGTATTCCATGCCAATTATCCCACTGTTTCTCTGTGTTAGGTGCATGAAAGGGCTTCAAAATGGAAAAAAAAAAAAAAAAAAAGCTCACTTGTTACTATGGAAACCCTCAGAAAGTGATTGCTTGATGATATCAACAAAGAAATAAAGATCAAATATAAGTTTAGTTCAGAAGATCATCCTTTATTCAGGGCTTAATGAGTGGCTAGCTGTAACCTTTGATTTCACGAGGCTGACATGCTTTCCCCGGTGGACTTTTGTATGTGGTTTGCATTAGGAAGCCGGTGATAGCAGAACTTCAGGGCAGTTATTTTATTTTCTTACATCACAACTTTTAGAATTAACTAGTTTGCTAGCGGGGAAGGGGGGGG
>VZRQ01008850.1:715812-842997 GCA_013397975.1 Machaerirhynchus nigripectus | reverse complement strand
GCAAGAGAAGCTTTCCTGTGTCTCTGCTGTGCATTTACAATACTCCAGCCTTGAAAATTCACTGGCTTCTAAATGCATGACTTTCCAGTCAAGCACCTCTTTGACTTTTTAAATTGCTACGGCATCAGATGGTGGAATTTCAGTATCAATATTGCCTCCTCTGGAAGCTTATGGAACAGGTGACTGAGGCAAGTAAAAATGTGCTAAGGGTCAGGTCATGACATATTTGTTGCTCTAAGAAAATCTTGTAAAAGGCTGAGTTATAAATGGAGAGCATGTGAGAAGCTGTGAAAAAAGGACATTCCTCTAAGAAAAATGCCATATACACACTGTGTTTTCAGAGAGAGAGCAGGAGGGAAGAAATATCAATTCAAAACCAGGTAAGTTTGGACTTCATTTGGACAGGAGCATTGTAATGTTTCAGAGGGGTATACACAGCTATATCACTGACCTCAGTTTCTGGTCCTTGTAGACTAATCAATACAGATCTCCTTCATTTTGTCTTGCTCAAAAGAAATGGATGTGCTGAATGTAGAAAGTTTGGCAGGACAGATCTCTGCTAAAATCTCTGCAACAGAAATCAATCATCTGCTTCACATTCAATAAAATAAATTATTCTAAATTTTGTTCCCATAGCAGCAATGAAAGAAAATTATTTATACACAGGGAAATTATAATTAATCTAGCTCTTTTTAACATATTAATTACTGTCACATTATTATGTAAACCAGGAGCTCTTTCTATACCCAGCTGCATTCTTGCAATATCTCCTGTCCAAGCCTGGTTATAGTGTACAATAAAAAAAATTTGTGCCTGGGTAGCTGAGTTGTGAGGGTTTTTGTTGCAAGGATACAGTAATTCATTAAAATGGCACAGGATGTTTCTTAGAATGCTTTTATGAAGAAAACCTGGCTTTCACCCCTGCTGACCCCAAGGAAAATCTGTGATTTGTCCAGAGGCAAAAAAAAAAAGAATGAAACATGATCATAATTCACATTGTATTTATGAGGGTGGCTGTTGCGATGTTTTCTGGTTTTAAAACTGTCCTTAGTTTTAAGATTCAAGTCTAGAAAATATCTCAATATTACAAAGACATGAGACAAATTATGTATATAGGCATGTATGCTATACATGTATAGGTACCAGTACTGTATACATGGATGCTTCATTAATTCCTTAGCTAATTAGTAACTGCAAAAATATTAACACACAAAAAAAACTGAGTAATTTTGATATTGCTCCTTTTTATATCATTTAAGGGCTTTTTGAAGGACAAATTTCATCTAAGCAACTGTTATTCTGAAATATAAGGGATTATGGTAGCAGCTGCATTAAACAGTAGGCAGGTACTATATTTTTTGTGCATTTCCAGTGCCCCTTAATAAGAAATTTAAAAAAGATATTGAATATATAATTTCCATATATGTGGGGTAAACCTTGGGATTTATATCTTCTCACTAGCACACTTGAACTTGTGGCATAAAATGAAAGTCAACTTTGTGGCTTTTTCTAATTCATTGAAATTCTGCTTCTGGATTTCATACACTCCTTGGAGTATTATAACCATTGCTTTCCAACCCCCCCTTTTTTTTTAATGTTTTAAAAAAGGTATAAATGCATTCTGTACTTAATTTAAAAGCATGTCAGATTAGAGAGGAGAATAGAAAATATAGAGACATGATGGCATTTGTCAAATGCAAAATAGAAGTAATCCCCATATCCAATTTCTGTCTCAGGTACAGAACTGTTGCTAGAGGAATACAGGCAAAAAAATGTGTTTACTTACCTGTCTGTAAGAATGGGATGAAGGTTTCCTATACATATTTTCAGCTCCAACATCGTACATAAATCTTCTAAGCTAAGTTCTAAGTTTTAAGCTAATCTTAATGTTTTTCTTTCATTGTAACTTTGATTTAGGTTGTAGTAAAGTGGCACTTATAATAAATACTTAGCATATTTTATTTATTCCATAAACATTGTAACTTATGAGAATTAAAATTAACTACCACAACTAATTGTAGAGCTTGCATCACTAAATAAACAAAATTACGGATAAAGCTATTTGTGTACCTAATTACAGATACATACACAGTCTCCATGCATACGTTTCTCTGCAAAACCAGATGATAGGATGCTTGATCATTCAGGATGATTGATTCAGGATGTTATCTAGGTGATAGGCTGGTTTCTCGTTTCATTGCATGGACATAATGACTGAATGAGAGGAAACCATCACAATGAGCACAATTTTGTTACTGGGCACTGCTAAATATGTGGTGGTAGAGCTTTTCTGAAATAAAAGGTTGGAATCTTAGACTGTCTTGCTTTGGGGTTGCTGAGGAGGATGGTCAGGAAAAGTATTGCAGTAGGCTGCAGTGCACATGTGGGTTTTCTGCATGGAGAAGCAGCCATTCACAGTCACACCTTCTGGAGATGCCATGCCTCCAATTTCCTCTCACAAAATCAGACATTCCGTTTTTCACTAGGGTCTTTCTTGTAGCCTTCACTATTACAGGAATCAAGGCAGGCTACCATCCCTGAAGACAAACACTGGAAAAGACTTACTTAACTATAAAGCAACTTTAAGAAATTCTCATTTTTCGTATTTATTGGTGGTTTGTGTATCTTGACAAGTTAAATCACCACCACCTTGTGAAGGGCTGTGTATGAAAAGATGATCCTTAATATTTCTTTGGTCTAACACTGTAAATTTGACTCAGAAGAAATGAAAGAGCAGAAAGAGAGTAGTGGCAAGTGTGGCAGGCAGAGGTGTTTTGGGGAAGGTGTGCAGCACCCAGGAGGAGATGGCAGAGTGCTGCCAGAGACATGCCAGCGCTACCAGAGTCCTGAACTGGGAACTGGAAAGGTAGAGCAAGGATTGAGAAATTAAGGGGAAAAATAGAACTTATGTCTAGCTTTCTTCAGCTTCTTGTTTTCAGTGTATCATGGGATCTTTCACACATGTTGTTACGATCCGGTTTAAGCCCAGAAGAGCAAAAGAAAACTAAATCTCTGTGTATAAACTGGAAAGAACTTAGAGAAGGTTCAAAATATTCCCAAAACTGAGATTAAAACCAGACGAGGTTTGATGTTGGTGCCAAAAATTTGATGTATTTTATTTAATAGTAAAAGAGGCAAAGAGACGGAAAGAGGAAAGAAAGAAAGACATAGAGAAAGAAGTGTGCGTGGGGGGTGTGGGGACATGGAGAGGTGACAGGGATTAAGTGGAAGCATATCACCCATCCAGGGGTCCCAGCGACGTCTCTTTGCTCCCCTCCATCCGGTCTTCTCAGTGATGAGGGTCCCCCATCGCCGCNCCGCCATGGCCATGCGGCCACACGCGGCCACATGCCGCCACACACCAAAGAGTAAAGAATTATGTGGATTAATATACACTTTGGGCCAGGTGGGAACACCCATGTGTCTCATCTCTGGTGCTCTGGTGCAGGGTCTGGGGACCCCTTTGGGGGGGCCCTTTGCTGGGCCATGTCACCCCTTCTGCTGTGGATAAACTTTTCTCCGGGTGAAGGGCCCCTCAGCTGGGCTCTGCACAGTGGAGGATGAGCAGTCGCTGCGCCTCTGACCAGAGGCTTTTCCAGCACACACCCAAAGCCTCTCTCCCCCCACCCTTTGGTGCGAGGGTCTGTGCAGGCCTGGCAGCTGATAGCCTTGGGGCTGTGGTCTCCACCCTGGAGGTGCTAAGTTAAGGTTTGTGAATGTCCCCAGCCCTGAGCTGTTACTTTATCTTATCTTCATCAGCCAGCAGTGTAAGGCCTTAGGCAGGGCCCCTTTCAGGGTTCGGTGTCTTCTCTGCAGCTTTTGCAACACAGTTTTGAAAGTCCTTCATTTCAAAAGTTTAAGTCATGAACTGTAATATTTCAGTCTCTCACACATGTCAGCAATGACAATCAGAGCAAAATGGCAGCTGAGGCAAAGAGCAGTTACTTCTGAATATTGGGAACCACTGATAAAGTCAACACCTATTGTAAGTGCAGCCACAGATACTGTCTCTTTCCAGCCTGTTAACTTTCCAAGGTGAATTCCCAAACCTGTCCATGACAATATGAAGAATCCTGTCAGCATCAAATGTCCCTGAAATTGTGCTCCAAATGCATTACTTTTTCCGTGGCTTGATGATCATGTAATGTACACAGGTGCTACCTGATGTATGTTTTTAAAGAATCCTTGTCTTCCTGAATAAAGTATTTTGTGTATACTGATAAAGATGAGAAATTCTGTGAAATTCCAGTTTGAAGGAGTATTTCATCCTATCTGAATTCTTTTATCTATTGCATTGCCTGCTATATTTTCTTTCATTGATAAGGTCCCACTTGCCATCTTTTTATCATGGATTTACTGTTCTTTTCTTCTTTGTCCGCCTTTACAGATAGAATAATCACTTTCAGGCTTAAAAAACTGAGTTGGCATCTGTTGAGTCATGTTATATTACAGTTTGATCAGCCCATGATTACTTCCATCCTCTTTTTGCCTCTTAGGGCAATAAAGAGACCTCAGTACTGAGGCTGTTGCTGCTCAAAGAAAACAGCAGCCTTTAATATAGTGTGTGCTAGGAGGTAAAGTGACTGGAAAACCAAATCTCACTGGGGAAAAAAAATGTAGTTACTGACCCAGATACATACAAGAAAACCCTGCCTCTTTCCTTAAAACATCAGAGACCTAGACAACAAGGGAATATCTCTTCAGCACGGTATAGAGACAGCTTTCTTCATGTAAAGCTATCCTGGAATAGCCCCAGGATATTCCTGCTGCTGCATACCTTTTGAGGAAGTAGAGTTCAACGCAATTAAATGTATCAGTAATAAGGCTGAGCAAGAAGAAACACATGATCTGCAGAAATACAAATATCATTGAATATTCACATCACATGGGTAAAATCTTTATACAAATAAAAAATATAATTGCAACTCAGTAAGTCAGGGGCTTCCGGTTAGAATAATTCTTCTCATAGCTTTGAAGGGAAGTCATGGTGAGCTGAGAGAGCTGACTTACTTGAAATTATTCAAGTTCACTATTCCCATGTTACTAAGCAGTAAAACTGAAGACATATGTCCCTGAGTGAAGCATGTAGTGTAAATGAGCTAGAATTTTTCTTTGACACTTTTTCAAGTACTCGTGTAGACTTCTAAAGCAGACATGTTTTTTTCTGCTTCTAGACAGTACAAATAAATCAAAAATATTGAAAGAGAGCTGTTTCAAAATGCATCTTTTGAGAGATTAATAGTTTGACCAAACTTGACACATGCAACTAACATGATGCTTTCAACCGCTTGGCAGGAATCTGCCTCAGGAAGAAGAGTAGAATTTTTGTCCCTGTAGAGAAAATGCTGAAAGTGTGGAGAAAACCTTGACAAATCAAAAGCTTAAAATCTGTCTTGAAAAGGGGATAGAAAAGGAATAAACAGTGTAGGTGCAGATTCAGAAGTGACTTTAAAAGAGTTGTATGAGAGCAGAAGTCAGAACACCTGAAATGCAAGTGGAGAACATAACAAAGAATTTCAACCAGTCACTTCAGCTTATGGAGGAGGAACCTGGAGCAGTAAAAAAGCTTAATAACAGCTTTGACTTCATTAAAAGATTATGGTTTAAATGTTTGGAGGGGTTTCTTTCTTTTGCATAAGTTAGTAGAATAGTGGACAATATACAACAATTCAACAAAAAGAAAAATTGGAAAGCTAGAGACATATAAAAATCCATCTGCTATTATTAAGGATCATAAAAAGATGATTATTTAAAAATATTCACATATTCAAGTAATGTAATTTGGATTATGTGATTTAAAGTACATTAGGGGAATTAACAATGAATGTGCCACACCACTGAAAGTTTATGTTTGAAAGGTCATTGAAAACTAAGAAGGTATCAGAAATATAAATGTACTACTGGTTTTCATGCACACATAGAATTCCAGCCTGCACAGGCTGGAACAAAATGCTGCTATGTTCATTAACAACACAATTTCTCATTAGTGAAACAGCACTTACTGTGTGTTGGTTAGTCTTCTATAAGGAATCAAATTTAAAAATTTCTATGACTGCACTCCAGTAAAGACCAGACATCTAGGAAAATAAACAAAAACTTTTTAAAAACAAATTATATTAAAATCTTCATTAGGTTGAAGATCATCATAGTCTAAAATAATCTATATTGAAAGACAGTTCTGGTTGTTAACTTCAGCAAACAGAAGTCCGGTTGTTAGAACCTAAATTTAGATTACTGCAGGCTGATATATGATATACATTCTCTGAGTGTAATCAGTCATAAATTACTAAAGGAATTTTCAATTTCTGCTCTCCATCACTTAGATTTTGAATTCAGATTGCTCATCTGTTTTTTAAAGTCTGTTTTAAAGAAGTCGTATCAACCTGATTGCAAAGTACTTATTCAAATGCTAGACTTGTATGCAATTTGAAAAGAGTATTATTATCATAAAATGTCTAAAACCTATAAAAATCTGGAAGTCTCAAAGGAACTACAGCCTTCTTCTATTAAGGACTCTGTACACTGCCATTGCATTGCCACCTACTCATAAAAAGGGGGAAAAACCTTGAGAGGTTCAGAGCACAGAGAGTCTGTTCTCATAAGGGAAAATCTGCTGTTGCTTATTTTCATATAAAGTTTTGGATTTTTTAAAAAACAAAAGACTTGCATGACTGCATATGTAAGCAGTAGAAGTCTTGATTTTAAGAACAAATCTCCTTTTTGTTTTCATAGCAGACCCAATTTTTTTTTATTGCCTTCAATGTACTTTCTCTGTAGGAACAGCACAGGAAAGAAAATCTCCATCTGACCTCCAGTACAGGTCTTAACATCAGGCAAAACCTGTGTCTCTGCCTCTTTTCATAATCAAAACTATTGACAGGATGAAAATCCCAATCTTTCTGATAGCTTCAATCTTTTCCCAATAAATGACTGAAATTTTTAGTACAAATTAAATATGAAAAATGAAAAAAAACCAGAGAACTTCATATTTCAGGGACATATGTCCCACTCCGACCAGTCATAAGATCAAGCACAGAGTGTCTGGTGACATCTTCAGAAGGAAAAAACCATAAAGTTTTAATTAACATCTTTCAAGTACCTCAAAATATTATCCAAAATCTGATAAATCATTAAAAATATATTTACTGGTTGTGAAATATCAGCCAAGACCTAAATGATACATAAAGTCCATAATTTTTTCAGCAGTTATATATTTAAGATTCTTTGACAGTAAAATCCAGATACATTTCTGGAGCTTACTTTTGAAACATTCCCCCCTTCTTCCTCCATGCACTTCCCAAAAAAGGACAGAGATCTCAGATACATTAAAATGGCATTACAATGAACACTGTGAGCACAAAAGACCAATATTTAGCCTCTAGTTACTATCTGAGCATTCATTGTCACATTTCTACTTTTGAAAAATTTGTATTTTTGGCCTTAAATTTCTGTTTTACTCTGTTCCACCTCATTTCTGCTTTCTTATTTTTTCAATTATTAGTTTGTTAAGCATTCTGAAAAATAGGGTGCATCATCAGTTTGTGTTGTAGATTATGGTTACAGATTTTTCTGTCCCTGTTTGTAACTAAGATGACATCTCTTCCACATTGTCCTTTCCAGAAGACAGCAGTGGTCTTTAGAATCTGTTTTGTTTTAATTTCCCACAAAACAAAGTTTGCCAAGGGCTACTTTTCACAATAAATAAATAAAGACATAAGGAATATATATTGTATTTTAAGCCTTCTTTTGACCCTGGTGAGTTAGAAACTGCCTTAGAAAATTATCAAAGTGTAATTCTTTAAATACAATACCCATTGTTCTCCAAATTGCTGGTATCTGTCTTATTAATAGTTTCTGAAGACAGTTCTATTGCTGATTATGGTATACATTCAGGTCTTTTTTAAAACTGGGTCTAGGAGTGACCTTCTAGCTGTGTTTTACTGCTTGCATTCAGATTTTATTTACTTAGGACTCACTGAAGGTTTAGCACAGCTATTTACAACACTTTGATTTTGCTGTATTTTTATTGTGTAGCTGCAGGGCAACATGTTCTATCAGCACAGAGCTGAATAATGCCAGAGAGTCTCAAAAATCAGCAGTCTTATTTATTATTCTGAAAATTATTTTTCATTTTTCATAGAACCATAGACTGGTTTGGGTTGGACGGAACCTTTAAGATCATCATGCCCCATGAGCGGGGATACCTTCCACTAGACCAGGTTGCTCAAAGTCTCATCCAACCTGGCCTTGAGCCATCTTTCTTGAGGGGAAAATTTTCTTTTCAAATATGCAGTCTATAATTAAAAAAAAAAAACCCACAAAAATTGGATAGAGAGTGGTAGGGTAAGGGAGGTACCTTCCTGCTTGCCCTCAGTGGCTGAACTAAAAACCGAAGAAAATCTCAATGTTTTAGTACTGGTCTCCTGTAAAATAAGATGCCTGACCCGAGAAATAGAAATATATGTTACGTTTTCATTTGAGATACTTTATTTGATGAGCCTCTCCACTGGGTGTAATCATATATTTTCAATCTGAGATATTTGCTAAGGATTAAGCCTTGTAAAGATGAACTCATTCTGGTATGGATCTCATTTTAACACACTTTTCTTAACTCCAATACTTCTTGAAATTAAAATTGTTCTCAATCATTAAGATATGTTTGTCTACAAATCACTTTCATGAGAGCAGAAAATCTGTCCAACTTTTGGCATTGTCCCAACATCCTTGGTGCTCAGTGATCAGCTTTTTAGGAAGAATATTCTACAGTACCACAGTCCCCAGTAATGTGTATTTTAATATATATATATGTAGTCTGTGATGTACCACACATACCGCATTTCACTTGACAGTGATCAGCCAATAGGTTTTCCACAAGTAGGAAATAAAGCATTTTTTCATTAGTGAGTAGCTGGAGGCAGGCAATGAGTAGATAACATACAGCTACCAGTGCCTTCTCTAACATTTTGAGAACAATCATGTAACAACTTGAATTTTTCTATATAATTTGAGATAAAAACATTTCTGAGCATCTTTGCAGAAATTATTGTATTTGTCATAGATATTTTGAGTGAATTTTTAGTAAATCTTGACTGTCGCACAAAAACTGTTGTTCAGATTCCTGTACAAAATGAGCCTTTTAGGGTTCTTTTTCATCTCTTTGAAAAAGAAAATATTTTGCTTCTATTCACAGATATTTTGCTTATATTTATGAAAGAAGGTCAAACTACTGTAAAATAATTATTTCTAGTTTATGGAGGTATTAATATATGTGGTTTTATGAAGTATGTCCTATATGTGAGAAAAATCCCTTCTGTGATTAATTGAAACCCTTTTTCTCCAGATTGATATTAAGCTAGCAATGCTAGGAACATTTTGGAACTAAACACAAAGCCTTTTATATTTCCTTTTTATTAGATGTGTTTTGAGCAGGATATTTTAAGAAATATAGGAAGGACAATGTCTCATGAAATGCAGGGTTTATTGGATGGACCTGCCCATAAATGCTGCTTGAATTTCCCTACTGCAAATGTTTGTGCAGTCACTGTGAAATCTGATTTCATTCTTCCTCTTCCTAAAAATACATGTGCATGTACATTTACATCTTTTTTTTACCTTTTCCTGAAAATATATGTACACATTGTTACATTAACTGAGACAGTCTATTATAATTCAGTTTCAAAATATTTGAAAGCGCTATATAAAATGTGCTATTAATTATGTTGGAGAACATGATTACATTTAAACTTAAAATCTTCTTCCACGGAATGTACTGTACATATTCAAAAAGAGCTCTGCTGCAGAATTATCTATATTTTACTAACTCGTCAGTTACTGTCCACAGATCCTGTTGGCTCAAATTGGCATCCTGAAGCATATAAATTGTCTAGAAAAAAATTTTACTTGCTAAAGAAGTTGTAGGTATATAAACAGAAATGCAGACCTATGGCTGAGGGGGGGAGAAAAAACCATACATATTACCTCCACTTATTTAATGAAATAAAAAACGGTATTCTGGGAATAGCCAGGTTACAGTTACATGATGTGCATTATAATCTTATAGTCCATGGCTGTCTGCAGAACTTGGGACATGTGTAAGAGACCAGAAGAGAGGAACATTCAGTGAACACTTTCCAAGTAACCCCTGTTAAAAGTCCATCCAGCAATTAGGCTTTTACCAGATTTTTATGCCCCTGAGTTAATCCTCCAAGCATTTTTTTTGTTTTATTGATTATGAAAGTTTTGGTTATGCAATGCTGAAATCAGTGGCAACATTCACATTGACTGATACAGCATTGAATCAAGGCTTTATTGCTTAGAAAAGATGACAATAATGTTGTCCTTCATAATGCAATCACAGAAAACAGCCTTATAACATGGCCTGGGAGCCTTTCCTCTGGGATTTAATTCTGATTTGAAAGAACGTCTTACAAGTTAATGTCTTTTTATTCTGTTTCTTCAGCTACTTTGTTGGAGCATCTTCTGAATCTGCCATTAAAGTGTCCAATCCACCACAATTTTCTGTATTATTTTGCTGAGAAAAATTAATACAAACACAAAGCCATTGAAGTTTAATGGTTTGGAGTTATTAGAAACATAGATCTTGCAGCATCAAAACGTACTTTAATCTCACAAGGAATCTCATTTTCCTACCTCTGAAATGCAGGTCTGCTTTGTATGTAAACAATCTTCCAGGTTATTATTGTTCATATATGTACATATATATACACATCGGGCCAGCATTTAAACTGTTTTCTGGAGTCATTTCTCCACAGACTCTAGGTTAGCGAAGCATATCATTGTCTCACCCAACTCCATACTCAAGTCTTCCTCTGTGGAGAGCAGAGTTTAGTAATGTGTAAAAGTGAGGATGTCACTGGAGTTCTTTCAAGCAGGGATTTGGGATGCTGGCAAGAAAGCAAGTATGTCTTGTGCTCAAAAGCACACCTGGATCCTTTAATTGAGGCCATGTAAACATGTTGTCATGCACAGCAGCAGAAGACAAGTTGCATTTATATAGTTTGCAGTCAACTTGTTTAATTACAGAAGAGAATTACTGAATTAGTATGAGACACAATATTTTGGGCAATCCTTGGAAAATTATTTAGTCAGACCTTAAGAATGGACTCTACATGAGACGGATGCTTTTTAATAGGCATAGGTGGTTGTTGTTGGGCATTAACTGAATCTTCAGAGATCTGTCTGCCAGGCTGCTCTCTCTTCACCTAATAGAAGTAAAAGAAAGTGCAAGAGAGTTTTGTTATGCCTTGTATCAGACAGGCATTGAAAAACAGCAGAAAAACATGTGTATGAATTTTCATTCTCTCATTTCTGAAAAACCACCAGCCAAATCAGTTTAAAATACATTTATTAAAGGAAAAATAAATGTTGGGGTTTGTTTTTTAATAATGACATATTTGGCTGTGCTTCAAGCAAATGCAAATTAAGCAGCCAATTTATAAACTCTGTCATAAGTGGGGTTTTTTAAGGGGAGCTATAATGCATTTAGAATACACTCCTACTTCTCACTATTATATTTTAAATTTTCTAAATTATTCAGAAATATTAGGACATTAATGTAATTTAAAACTTCATGTCACAGTGCATCAGTGTGATGCTCTGGGCTCTAGATAATACGAGATAAGAAAAAAATGGTTTAGGACAGAGTTTGTGTCTGCACTGAAGTTCAAAGGATTTAATACCATCTGATCAAGGTGAAAATTTTAAAAAAGAATATTTAGTGGCCTTTTGAGGGAGAGCCAAATGGTACTAGTGATCTTTCCATTTAATGCTGTCATGACAGAGTCAGTGTGATATGTTGAAGTATTTGTCCAATAACCAACAAAAGTTTTAGAAACTAGAGAAATTCTTGTGATATCCTTACTAATTAGTTAAAAATAACACCATTAATAATAATAAAGCACGCTGAAAGGGTATGTAGAGAGGCACATGGTTGTAGGCTATATAAATAAAATCTTGCCTGATGCTGTGATCTCTGATTTTGAATCTAAACTCTTTATGATAAAAGTTCATGGTAGAATAAGCTGATTAAAGACCAGACTCAGAATCAGGAGTCTCATCCCAGATCCCTCCCCTTCAATTACATCATTCACAACTTTTCTATAACTCCAGTAAGATATAGGGCTCAAATATGCTTTTATTTCACTCTCTTAGTAACAATCTGTTTCTATTTATACTAGAGAGCAACCATTTGTCACTTGAAAGCAAGCATTTGTTACTTATTTCTTCAAAACTATCCTTCATAATTAAATGTCATTTCAACTTTCATGCATTAATTTAAGTTTCGTAATCTGTGTCTTACAATAAGCAAGCATGTGTAAGGAAAAGGAGAGAATGGTGAAAAAGAGAGAAAATGGAGCTCAGTTCCATGCTGTACTGAAAGCATTGTGCTATTGTGGCCAGAAGCTTGCATTCTGGAGAAGTAACAGTTCCCTTCTTGACTCTGTAAAAACAAAGTTGAATTCAGTCTTGGAAAAAGAAACAGCATCCCACTTTTTTCCTTGGAAGGAGATCACACACTTGAAGTTCTACCAATGTCCTCACTGAGAGTATTTGAGATTAATCTACACAGAGTGCTCTTTTTCTTTTCATAGCAATTTAAAAAATCACAAAATTGTAACAGCACAAAGTGACTTAATGAAAGATTATAAATCTGTATTACTTCTGCTATGTTCTTCTTCAGCTCGCAGCTCTGACTGCAAGGATTCTCTGTTGGAAATATAGCTCAAACAGCTGGAAACTCCACAGGTTGCAATGAACCCAGAAACACTAAAGATAGCTATATGTCCTATATGTCTTTCATCAAATTCAATTAATTTCCCCAGTGGAACAATTTGAAAGCTTCGTCAGTAATTCAGGTGATATTTATAAGGCCTAACAAAGCTTTAAGCTGAAGGTATTTGTTAATTATGGACCATAACTTCATCAGTTTTTTTCCTGATGTGCAGTCAACCTGCTATTTGTCATGCCCTTAATTTTATGGCATGTTAGGCTGCTACACAGTTTTAAATAATGAGTGTCTAATTATTGCTCCTTGATTTTATCAACACACATGGGCTACTCCTTCTGGCACCTTTCTTTCTTTATGAGTGCAACAATATTTTTCAGGTTTGGTACATAACAAGCTTTTTTTATTTTTCTTTGAAACACAAATTACAGCCTTATCTTGTAATGTGTAACTATGGACAAAGTCCTTAAATAAAAAATGAGACTGCAGTTCCATGACAAAAGACCAAACAGGAATACATGCCAGTCACACCTGTTTCATTTCCACAGCTGTAGAAATTTATTTGTCACAAAGATTTTTTTTTTTTTTGATCATTGATTTATTCTAACCAGGAAAGCAGAGGGTAGAAGACATTAATAAGCTTGGGATGTGCCTCTGTGAAAGAGCAATTAGCTTGATGCATGTTTTACTCAAAACGAAATGCAATGTGGACTTAGCCAGATCCCACTTATGCTCATGTGCACTGAAGAAATATGTTTGTTCCAAAATTTTTAATTCCTTTTAAAATTATTAAGCATGAAATCTCTGCAGCTTCTTGTGGGTGTACCCTGAAATCACAGAATCAGAAAGCTTTGGGTTAGAAGGGACGTTAAAGATGATCTAATTCCAAATCCCTGCCATGGGCAGGGTCACCTTGCACTAGACCAGGCTGCTCAGAGCTCCATCCTATCTGGCCTTGAACACTTGAAGAGATGAGGCATTCACAACTTTTCTGGACACCTTGTTCCAGTGCCTCACCACCCTCACAGTAAAGAATTTCTTCCTAATACCTAATCTAAACCTGCTCTCTTTCAGTTTGAAGCCATTATACCTTGCTCATCACTACAGGCCCTTATATAAAGCCCCTCTCCAGCTTTCTTGTAGGCTCCCTTCAGATACTGAAAGGCCATAATTAGATCACCCCTAAGCCATCTATTTTCCAGTCTGAACAATCCCAATTCTCTTACCCTGCGTACAGTGCTACACTGGTCAGCACCAAAGCTGCTCAACAAACTGGCACCTCAGAGGCTACATGCACACAGTGTTTGAGAAAAACTACAGTAGATTACTAAAATATTTTTTCCAGACTTAGAAAGATTTGTATGAATTTTTAGACGATTTTAAGAGTAAAATGAATTGGTTTTATTAAATCAAAATAAGATCAGAAATGTTCTTTTTGTTTTATACATCCTTAAATGAGTGAAGCTGCATATAGATATATATCTCTATGTTTTGTGGTTGATTTCTTTTCCATTCTGTGCCATTTCTCATCACACTGGCTGGTACAAAATCCTGTGAATATATTAATCCCTCTGTATCAGAGCTAAGCTGATTGCTAGCTGAGGCTTACGAAGATAGTCCCATTGTAGCAGATATGTGCTGCCAGTATTTATCATCAGAATCGCCACAGAAGGTGTTTATTGTAGGCCATGTGCTTCCAGGCTAATGCAATTTTTCCCATAGCTGCCTGTGATAAACACACACCATACAGAAAAAAAAATCCTCTATCGGATCTCCAAGCAGATATGCTCAGTTGCTCCTTCTGAACAGATATTCTCCTTGTCTGGAGTTCCAGTGTAACTCTGAGAACAGAAGTTTTTCTGGGGCAAGCTGACAGTTTCTATGGGGAGTTCATTTGAGGTAAAGGAGTCTCTGTGTCAGGAGAAAAGTGTTTGCCAGTTCACCAGTGTTTACAGACAGGTGATCTGGGTCAGCTGTGAATTTAATCAGAGAGAGTGTAGCAGCAGAAGCAAGGAATTTTCTATGCATCTGTCCTTGGGTTTGGAAGGCTATTTGATTCCTCCTTTAAACCTCATTACACTATTGGGAAGTATTAGAGATGCGTAAGGGGAATGAGAAGGATGAGAAAATAAGACCTATGCATCACTCCATAACTCAGGTGGGAGAGGGGGAAGTGTCGCTCTCAGTTCCCAGGTGGGAGCTGGCAGAGGCTCCCATGTATCCCACAGATCACAGATTTCCTTTTCCAGCGAGCTCTGCCTTTAGTCAGTGCTGTGTGGATGGCTTCAGAAGGTCCCTCTGGCTTACTTAATCCTATCAACAGTTCCAAATTGCTTAGAAATAACACCAGAATTGCATTAGTCGTACAATTTGACACCAGCATGGGAATTAAACTATTCAAAGCCTTTTTCCTGTCTGGGCCCTACAATTGTTATTTCTGCGATCAGGAGGCAGATATCTCATTTAGCATAACAACTTGTGTTGACAGATAAAAGTGCAAAATTTTTAATTAATTACCATGCTAGAAATTTGAAATCATATATTACCAGGTTTGGCTAAGGAATTAACTGTGATGTGGATTTCTTTACTTTTACTTTCTTTAAAAGAGAGTGCTGGTGTACTGCCAATTTGTGCCATCCTTTCCAGTTACAATAACTTCACAAAATCAAGTTTTCCTGAGGGCAGACTCTATCAATAGAATACTTTCACATGCTGGGAGAAATTTGTCCCAGACAACATTTCATACAGTTGATTTATTCTGCTTTTTCTCAGGAACATGATTTTGAAACTATGGTGAATTCTTACCACGCTTTTTTTCTTGTTTTAACATTGTATTAGAACAATAAAAAAATACTGAAATTTGCCTTTATGATGTTCTTTGCAAACGGAAGTATTGAAGAAAGGTACTGGACCAGCAATATGCTAATTGACTGTTAAAAGTTTGCAGTATATTTTTAATATATAAACAGAACAATCTGATATTATTTGTAACAAATTTCTTTCAGTTTTTGCCTTCTGTGAACTAACACAACTGAAGTACAGTAGCAACAGCAAGAGCTTTGTTGAATGCAATGTCTAAAAACTGAATTCTGCCTACATTACAACTTCTGCCATCACTATAGCTAGTTCTGGATTACCCTGAATACCAAGCCATTATGTGTTTTAATGTTATAGTAACAAATGACAGAGATTGGATCCTGCAAACATGATATTTATCCTCTATCACTAATTGCTGCTGTTAATGGGGAGTACTTGAATATGCAAGTAATAATTATAAAAGAGAACTCACTGGTCAAAGCCTTCTATACAGACAATCTCAACATTCCAAGTCCGTTGGCTCTTTCTTTCCTGAGAGACAATTTTTTGGGCAATATGCCCAAAATTGTTAATAATAATTTCCTGCAAAAAATCATCAGAGCACTTATTTATTCCAAATTTACATATTTTGTTGATGATTTTATTGGTGATATATGAAGGTAAGTGTTCACACTGATAAACCTGCTTTTAGATAGACAGGAGACTTTATCTCCTACATCACTTCCTTTTGCTTTATATTGAATAGGAAACAGAGATGGATATAATAGCGCTGCATTCATAGCTAGTGAAGTATGCACAAAAGCAGCTGCTAAGCATGAGAAAATTAATTCACTTGAAAAAATTTTTAGAGCAAAATTGTAAAAAAATATAAACAAGTTCCAGATAACGATCTAAACATCATCGTTGTTATGCACCAAGTAAAACATGCAGTTCTTGAACATATGTATGCAACTATTTTTAAATCTTTCAGTAGAAACATGCTCAAGATTACTATAGGTGATTATGCATTTATTGTCAGAAAATTACAGCGCAATACATAATCCCTGGCATTTTTCTTATGAGAACATAAGTTATGTTTGTTTTTTTCATGTCAGTGGCTTTATCTTGCAGGATACTAAAAGAAGATCAGCTGGTAAATATGCTAAGTCATAGCACAAGGGGCATCCATGCAGTCAGGAGGAACATGTCCAGAGCTCAGCCTAAGCCTGATGTGAGTGGGACTGACAGGACTGGGTGCAGAGTCAGAGTGTGAAAAGGCGACATTTAAAAAAAAGGGACACAAGTCAAATACAGTGTATTACTGATCACTAAGCTGAAAAATCCATGCTTTAACACTTGACAAATTAAAACTTTTTGTGTATCTATGTTGCTGAGGCAATTTATCACAGCATGATGTTGCATTGGCTATTCATAGCTCCTTTACTAGAGCAGTTGGATACAGCTCAATAATAAAAATGTTTATATTTCATTCCTGTCTTTGCTCTTGTGGAATTTCTTATTATCTGTGATTGCTAACAGCTCCTTCTTTTTACCTTTATGGAGTTTCTAGAGCATATATGATAACTCCCTGTATTTTTCTTTCTCCTTGATACACCACTTGGCTGCTGAAATGGCAGAAAGAGGTAGTCATTGGAGTGTATGGGTGTAATTACTCTTACTTTCTGATTTAGCACAGTACTCACAAATTTGTTTATTTGGTAAGACCACGGATATAAAAAGCACAAAAAGGATATTTTTATGTTCATGAAGCATGATATTTTAGGTCTTGTAAGACTAGCAATTTTTGTCATATTTATTAACTTTTGTGTAAAATAGAGTGGATTAGTTTGCATCTGATATGCCTCTTTCTCTTGACTGTCTCTGTCTCTTCACACCACCATCACAGAAGTTAGATCACTATCAAAAATCTGGGTGTTTTCCCTGTTTCTTCGTAGTTAAAGTGATAATATTCTAAATTCTATGTCAGTTTTACAACCTTACACACAGTCATCTTTTAGCTGATTACTGTTTCTTTAAACAGAGAACAGTATTAACACAAGAATAAATACCTAAACTTGATAAAAGCAAGGAACAGCAAAACTCTCTTAGCTAAATTTCAATTTCACAGGTACAAGCATTTTAGATATTAGGAATAAATGAAGAAGCAGTTCTCTTCTTTTGAACTAATTCTGTTTCTAGTATAACTAAATGACATGCTCCACTGCCCACGCTTCCTATGCCAAATGGATTTTCTCTTCAGCTTTTACAGTTTTAATATCTGTGATTTCTCAAATGCACACCTATAATTTGGTATTTTTATTGCTTTCAGGGCGCCATTTTGGGAAGACTCTGTCCTTTGGTCACCATGCTAACAATTATTATCTAAGGTTATAGATGAAGTAAAAGTATGTTTAAGAGGGAATTTAGTGGTGTTAAGATGGGGAAAATAACTGCTGTCAGCAACAGGCTCATGATTAGAAAGGAAAGAGTAAGCTAGTGGTTCCTTACTTTTCCTTTTTAATCGCCTGTTCACAAGGCTTTCAGTTTATTATCTTGTTTCTAATCTTTTTCAAAATGTCAGGAAGACTTATATATGTGTCATAGGTTAAGAGTCCTGAACAGCAGTGAGCTTTTTTTCGGTACTTTCACAAAAGAAAGTTAACAAACCCTTACTTTATGTCCTAGTTAAAATGGCAGAGCGTGCAAAATGCAGTTTCAAGAAATTAAATCTATATGAGAAATTTAACGAAACTATGTAAAAAGAGACTCCTCAGTGTTAATTATTAAACCCCTTTTCCCAATGGCTATTTTCTTTCCAAAGTGTTTACAGATTTAACTTTTTTTCTGAAATATATTCTTGGTTCAACCATAATTTTTAAAAAAATCAAATTCAAATAGCAGTAATGATCCATTTGATCTCAGAGGAGTTGTTAGATCTGAAAGAAAGAAAAACTGGTCTCTTTCTCTCAATTACTCTGGGAGAAACTAAATTCAAAAGCACAAAATATGTGAATGCAGTCAAGTGCTTAGATATGTTTGCAGGAATAAAGCCATATGACACCTTTCACATATCCCAGAAATCTGAAGGGTAGTGCCATGAGGCTCAGAAATGGACAACAGGAGCAACTCTGTATATGTTCTTCTTACTCCAGCTGTGGACTGCAAGTTGAACTAATACAGCACCTTCGGTTGGTCATCTTTATTCCCTACCCAGAACGTGATTATCCAGCCCCCACATGGCAGCACAAGCTCACTGCAGATACACCCCAGGGACAAAACTCACCTTGAGTCTTTCACAAATCTCTGCTGACTCTGTCTGTGCTATAATACAGCAATGGGCACAGTAATCAATTTTGTTTATAATATTCAAATTTTTGCCAATTTTTTTTTCTGTTTCATGTGGAGCAACATAGGGAAGTGTAAAGGAAAAGATGGAATGGTGGGGGGGATTTGTAGGGGGGGTTGATTGTTTTTTAATGGCTTGGCAATTTGTCTTGCAGAGTAATTTATATAGAAACATGCATACCTGACAAATTAAATCATAAATCTTTGTTTTTCGTTGCTCAGCAGGTGAAGCCATTGGGGCCAATAGAAACTATTGCACTGCTAAAAGTATTTTTAGTTTTGATGAAGGTACAACCGAGTTACAGAGAGATAGCCCTGGTATATTTCAAAACAGTTTATTGTGTCATCTCTTGATTTGGGATTGTAACTCAGGTATGGCCATCTCAGTAAAAGGAAGCTGCTGCTGTTGTGGATTTGTGATAAAAGTGCTGGGTTTTCTACTGAACCCTGCCATGCAGTGAAAATGTCGATAAATCAGTATTCCAATTAGCATTGGAGACACCTGTGTGAAATGTTCCTGGCTTTGTGGACACACTGGCACTTCCCCGGTGTGCCACCGCCACTGTGCCAACACGTGTTTCTGCTGGATGAAGCAGACACCAGCCATGGCAGCATCTGTGAGCCCAAGGGATTGGTGACTCCTGGGTGGGATTGCCGGGCGTCCATGTGGTTCCAGTGTCTGCATGCCAAAAGGGCTGTGGGGTATGAAATGTGGAGTCCCAAGCACGACAAGGAGGCACCATGTATTTCAAGGTGGCACAATAAATATGTAATCTCATGGCCCAGTATGACCTTGTTTCTGACAGTCATGGATACAGCTATTCCCAGGGCAGCCTGTCAAACATGTTCAGTCTTCACAATATGGATTGCCTTCAAGAAAGCTTAGCTTTTTTTGTAGCTCACTAAGAGAAAAGACTGATCTTTCAGGAGCGCTTGCATACAATGAGTCCTGTTCTTGGGAATAAGAAAAAGGAAATGAAGGGAGCTGGCATTTGCAGGTATGTCAGTAGGACAAAAAAGGGGAGAAACAGATTAATTTTGAAAGTAAATAAAAACTGAGCTCTTCTCAAAATACAAGTGGTTCTGTACTTCTGTTTCATTATTTGTTATTTTGTTGGGGTTTTTTTAATAGCAGCACATAAATTGATAACAAGATTAACGACTGAAAGAACTTTTTTCCAAAACTCAGTCTTTGGGCTATGCTACCTGCTAGTTAGCAGTGCTGTGTCTTCCCCATTGCCTGCTTGACAGAAGTGTGGGTCTTTAACTTCCTACTTCTCTTGGCACTACAGGAATTTAACACCGAAAGTTTCCTGTGTCGTTTTTTTATGAAACAGAAAAATAATTTATTGGGTAATTTACTGAGTAAACAAACATAAATACACCTAGTAAACAGTAGAATAACGTATTTTATTAATTTTATAAAATATACTGTATATTTAACTAATATTAAACTTTAAAAATTGGTGCTGACGTTTTCTCTAAGCCATGTAGATGAAAATTTTATCTGACCTTTGAACACATTCCTTTCACTGCTGTGATGTCAGTGGTTGAACTACAGAAAGTGACTACATGAGCAAAAGGCTCATGATTTACCTCTCTCCCAGAATCATTCTAAATCAGAATAGAGGTTCATACTTTTAGTAGACCAGCAAAAGTAAACACTAATACAATCTCCCACACTATTCTGCAGACTGCATTCTGTAAAACTGCAAAATTTTGTCAACTGCAGGTATAAAATTTAAAATATTAATGTTTAAGCTATATTGGTACATTAAGCATATTTGCACATCAACATGGTAGCTTTTCCAGTGTCTTCTGGTTTTTGTACCCTGATTCCTTTTTTACTATTTCTCTCATTTTAAAAAGCATTAAATAAAATTTAATTCTTTGTGATAGCTAGAACGTTTCCTAGATTAGAAAAACTTGGAACCTGCGTAAGTGGGAAGCTTTCCATATGCAAATACTCTAGCAGTTAGCTCTCTTGATAATGCATGAAAAATACATTCAGATATTTGCAAATGCAATATTGCATGCACACACCATAAAACTTTGTTATACTGCTCTGTGAAAATCAAGACCTCAGTTTCATCCTCAGAGTCCTAGGGGAGGCCTGTGCCAGGCTAGATAATTTCTGCATCCACGCTGCTGTGATACAGTCACACACGCCAGAAATTTCTTCACAGGCAGCACACAGACTCGTATGTGAGCTGCCTGAGAAGCACCCAGAGGTATGGAGGAAGGCAGAAGTACAGCAGGATGTACCCAGTTTATGAACATTATGAGACCTGAGTGGAATATTTATATTCTTAATGGGATGCTCTTAATTCACTTGCCCTCCTGTTCCCCATCTACCCTTCCACAGGCAGTATCCCTCTCTGACAGCTGAAGTCTGTGTCAGTGACAGTACTAATCCCTGCCACGCCTGCCCTCGCTCATTGTTCTCACATGGCAGCAACACCATTTTACTTTTGGCTGGCATCCTAGCAGATGAAAACATGCTGTGCACTCTCCATCATGACTGTCCTTGTGGGCACGTGTCACCAGCGGTAGTATGTCCAAAACCTGCTGAATCCAAAACTCAGCCACTGTTATCTGCAAATGGGTTTTGTCTTCTGCTGGGGATAGACCTTCATAGTCAGCTGTATCACTCACCTCCCCAAGCTGCACATGTGATCAGAGAAACAAAACACACAGGTTTTAATTTAGAAAGTGCAGACTGATTTTAATTATTCTGTCAGCATGTTTATTTTGCGCAGCTTGGAATGAGGGATTTATAGACTCAATATCTGAGCAAGATTTGAGGACCTGTTAGCTCTTAAATGAAGTACATTTGGGCACTGTTTTAATTTAGGAGCCGTGTCAAATATTGAACTAATTATTTGAATGTAAGTAAAACAAATATGGATCTTTCTCTGTTACTTACTGCAAATAGAACTCTTAGAACAGACTCTATTTCCAGACCAGCTTAAATGAAAAACTGTAAGAAAACATGAGTAGACTCCAAACTGTGTTGCATCCCTCACACATCAGAACTTGAGGATACCTTGAAATGAGCACCAGGTTTCTGGTGGGTAACTGATACTGGATCTTGGCCCAATCCACTTATATGAGCTAAAGCTAAGAAGCATTTCCATGTTCTGGTTTGTGATTTTTTTTCTAATAAGCTCAGTCTTTATAACTCTTTAAGTGTGGGGGGGAAAAAGTCTTTTGAGGGATGAAACCAAAATAAAGAACATAATTTGCACCAAAAAAAAAGGTTAGTTGTCATTAAAGGGTTAATTTTCCATTGATCCTGGAGCCTTTATGGTGGTGACTCAGTACTCTGGTGAATGGCATAAAATGAAGTGATGAATGAAGAAACGTACTACAGTTTATTGTTTCCCCATGCTGTTTTATGTCTGTGGATCAGTGTATGAAAGCAGCTTGGGCTGAGGATGGGAGGCAGCAGTTGCTCGGACAGCAGTGCAGTCCTGCACGGAGCAGACTGACTGGGCAGTACAGGTCACACCACGCCACGTGCTCAAGCACAGCCATGCTCTGTATAACACGTTTTCCATAGATACAGGTGCAAACGTGGCACAATCAGATGGAATTTCCCATTGTCACTTTTCCAACATATCCATTACAGGCCACAGTATGCTGAATCCCTGGGAGGCTTTGTTGCTGGATGCACATTTTCCTTTTCTCTAAAATAAAGCAGCCTGGGTTGACAGTAATCACATGAACCAGAAAGAGGCAAATACAAAAGGTGAAAACCTTCTTTCTTCTTACTGGAGTTTACTGAGTCTCCAACTCAGTAAGTTAAAAACAAAACAAAAACAAAAAAAAAGCAAAAGGAAAACCAAAACCAAAACCAAAACCAAAACCAAAACCAACCAAACCAAACCAAACCAAACCAAAAAAAAAATTAACAAAAACCAAACCAATAACCAAACCAAAAAAATCCAACAACTTAGTGTTCAGATTATTACACAATATATGATTGAATAGTGAAAATTAACAATACTGACCTAAATCTGATCTTTATCACAGATTTTAGGGGAAGGTTACACTAAGACTGAGAACTTAAGCTGTCATCCAAAGATGTCTCATTTCTTACATGGGCACTGATTTTCCATTCTGACCTAATTGTTTGGAAAATAAATAAAAATATTTTTAAGTATGAATTTCTAAATTCTTTTAAGATTCATAAGTAGTGTCAGGCAACATGAAAAAGGATTGTAAGGCTGAGAATACAGCAGAGCACAGGTTAGCTGGCTGTAGGCTGTTGGGTCAATGTATATCAGACCAGTATAAATACTTTTAAAGGTTTTGTTGTATCTTTGGCTCTGTTTGTAAGCAAAAAAAAAAAAAAAAGAAAGAAGGTCATGATGTTAACAGCAGTGTCTGATAAGGAGTTGAACATGAGGAAGTGAAAGATTAGCAGACAGGCAGACAATATGCTGAAGCATTGTGTTGAATCCCATTCATTTTTATTCAGAGGGATCATTCAGCCCATTGTTTTACTCTGGCCATTTTGTTTGTTGCAATGTAAGATTTAGGGATCTTATTTATTCTTAAAATGAATTAAAATAGCAATGCTAAGGCTTTAAAAGTCTGCCTGCATCTCTCATCTCTCCTTGTACTCCCTTCCTTATTTTAAATGACAAGCATGAGATTAGTGGTTTATGCAGTATGTCCAGAAGATTAATGTTTCCAGGTGAGCTTAGAGGGCTGTTTCATTTGAACAGCCACCAGAATTTCTTATTGAAGAGAGCAGAAAAAAAAAAACCCACAAAAAACAAATAATCTAACCATCTAAAAGCTGCAGGTACTGAGATTTAAGATAGGTCCTTGGCACCTTCCTTTAGCAATAATGCTAGATAAGAATTTCAGATATGATATTTCTGAGACTAAGGAGTGTTTTGTTTTCTATATAAAAGCAGTTGTCTCCAGTGTCCACTTCAACACAGTAATTTAATTCTGGATTCAGGAATTCAGTATTCCTTAGTGTTCCTTTGCAACCTTCTATTTTCAGAAACTGTCTGATAAAGGTGATATACAAAACTTAACACAAAATTTTTCAGGTGAAAATACATGCTTCTATTCCAAATGTTTTCACACGTGAGCATGCACATACAAACATATGAAGGAAAAGGAAAATGCAGGAACTTTGGGTAGGGGTTTGCAACATGGGTGAAAATTTATTGGGTGTGAGGGTTGTGCCTGTTTAAACTTAATGAAGCAGTTGCAGAAGAAACACTATGGCTTCCAACAAGACCCAATGCAAAAATAAGGACCCTGAACTCCTTACAGGAATATGATATAAGTCCAAAAAGCCTTCAAGGAAGTGAATGTCCAACTGGTGTTCACTGTCTTGTCTAGCTTTGTGTATTTCTTATCCCAACTGCAGTAGAGATTAGTTTCCAAAGCCTTTTTGCAAATATTTGTGATGTATGTTTCTGTGCAGCTTGCTCAAAATAACCACATTCTGAAGAAATAAATTGGAAATCTCATGGTCCCACAGATTTTTGGGGAGAAGAATTAACTCAGAATGAAGGAGTTCTTGGTTCCTATGGTTTCTGAGCCAAATTACGTATTTGGTTTGTGGGAAATAGAAATAGATGCTTTTATGGCAAAGCTGGCTTACACAGAAAATGTTACTGGGAAGCATAGAAGGACATGAATCCTGTTAATGTAAGAGGTGGTGAATGTTCAGTGAGAGCTTCAGTGGCGCTGTGCATTAATACACACAGTAATTATACTTTTTCTTCTTTAAAATTAAATTGAAATATGTCATGTGATCCTTTCGGTAATACTATTGATATTGAGACTTGATTTAATGAGTTTCAAAGTAAGTATTTTATTTCATAATAAGATTTTTAGTAACCTATTATAATTTTTCATGTCATTGATTCTTTATATATGCAAATTTATGTCACTGATAATATGAAGTACCTTAAACCATTTGTGAGAGAACCTCTGAAGCAGCATGTAAAGTATATTTGCATGCAAACCCAAATGTAGAAGTACAAAAGTAAACAACAGAAGTCCAATAAATTGCACGGAGAAGGATGATGTTTTATGTTTTGAGAAAGGGTTTCTGACGTGACTTCTATGATTTTTGTTATTACTGATGAGTGAAATAAATAGAGATCGAAAAAGGGTTTGAGGGGGTGAAGAGTAGGGGGATTATAAGGCCAAAACAAAGCTCGCTTTTTATTGAGAAACATAGTTTTTTCATTAAAAACTGCACGAATATGATACATCAGCAAGAACAGAGTAATAGGACATTTATGTAGTCAGCAAGGCTATTTGAAATTGTAGTGATTTCCGGTTTGAGCTACTAACAGTTAGATACTAACAAAATCAGTATGGGAGGAAAGATAAAACATCATGCTTTAGGACTTTTAAAGTAATCTTAAACTGCTAAGCATTTTAGGAGGAGAATCATGCTGAGATGATAAGAGAATGGAGGGAAAATAATCTTATTCCTACCTAGTTTGAGGTTCTTATGTCTCCTTCCAAAACATTTGGGGCAGCTGAAGGCAGAAAATTACAGTATATCAACTATCAATCTCACAAGGTATAGCATTTTCTCTATTCATATCAACTCTTCTGTTTTCCTTGCAGCAATGCCACAGGGATACAAATAAAATAACAGTGCATGTCATTATTTTTTTAAGTTTTCAGTATTTGCAATTTTTAACTGCCTTGCTTTTGCAATAGACTTCTATGTTGTTGCAATTTAGTTGCCGAATTGAATCCACTGGGCAACTTCAAAAACTGCCAGTGAGAGAGTTAGAACATGGTTAAAACCTAAGCATTGCTGTTATGGAAATATTTGATTTAGCATCGCTTTTTTGCATATCACCTCCACAATAAAATTTCATTCCATGTGCCAAATTTCAATGGAATTATCTCCACTTCGGATGTTGTTTCATTCAACACAGCCATGGCATTTAAGAAAAATGGTAGGCTTTAGGTTGGTGAGTTAGTGAGACCATTTTTCTTTATATCACTATTATATTATTTCATAATACCAAAACTATAATAGCTTTAAGGTTATCTTTATAGTTTCTTCATGATAACGTATGAGCTAATTCTGTAGCTGTCCATCATATGATTTACAATGTTTCTGCTACAAAGACAAAACTTTGCAGGAATGTAGTATGTGATATATTGGATAGAAGGAATTTTTTTTTCTCAGTGATGTTGGTGAAGCACTGCACAGGTTGCCCAGAGAGGCTTTGGATATCCCGCTCCTTGAAATGTTCAAGGCTAGCTTGAACAAGATTTTGGGCAACCTGATCTAGTGAAAGATGTCCTTTCCCATGGCAGGAGAGTTGGACTACTTGATGTTTAAAACTCCCTTCCAACACACATTATTCTATAATTCAATGAGTCTATAAGTATGGGGCACTAGTTTTCATAAAGCTGACACTGAAAAAATTACTGTATCTCAAAGGAAATGTTAGAAGACGTGCTATGCAATGTCAAAGTGAACCTGGAGCTTCAAAAGATCTTCCTCTGTAGATCTCCAGATTCACAAAACGTGGAACATGAGAATCATGAGCAGAAAGAGGGTATATGGAAAGGAGAACTGAACAGCTGAAATTATTTGAGAGCAGTTGTTTGGAGGCAATGGGTTTTTTCAAGAGATGTAAGACCAACATGAAAGCTTAGATCATCTGAGAAGCCAAGAATGGTGAATATTAGAGGAAAGATTTCAGGTCAAAGAATGAGGGTAAAACCAGACATGTTTTGGAGAGGAATATTATTGGAAAGTGGTGGAAGTGCATTTGAGGCTGCAGAGGTCTATTTCCATCTCCCCCATCAGCTTCCTTGGTCAGTGATTATTGTTGTTCAAGACTCAGTGGAATCCGCAGCACTATTCCTCTCTGATCTGTTGTGAGCCTGGATGAAAGCCTCTAGCCTGTGAGGGTACCCTCAAGGTCAGACCTAACTTTGAAGGTTTTGACAGCAAAGTTCGGGTATCAAATGTACTTACCCCTTAGTAATGACTGTAATGCCAATCCCAGCCAGCCTTTCAGAGAGACACACTGACCTCACACCTAACAGCACCTTGAAGGTGTCCATCAACATTTTCTGCCCCAAACCATCACCTACTGCCTCTGCTCCCTGCCCCTGGGGTTGCTGAAACCTCCTGCCCAAACCAGGAAAAGCCCCAGGCTACAACATGCAGAATGACACGTGCATTGCAAAGCATTTCTGTGGAAGCGACTCTGTTTGCGACTCCCAGAGAGCCTTGGCTACATTCACTTTGCAAGGTTATGAGAAAATGTACTTCACATGTTAGCAAATTTTGTTTTAATATGCATGAAATATGATTCACAAGTGCAGATAAAGTTGGCAGTTTTTTGCAAAATATTATTGTGACGGTTATTTTAGGAAAAAATTAATTTTTCTTCATGTTTGAGTTAATAAAGTTGACCATCTGCAGGAGAAATAGTGAGAAAGACAAAAGGACTGGGGCAATGGGGATTTTGGGCTTTTTTGTACACTACAGATTTCAATTGTCATGAAAAACTCTTGCTAGGAGCATGAAGTTAACTTTAGTAAGAGAATCAGATGAAGGGCCGTGGGGCAGAGAAAGTAGCCAAGTATTAGAAGAGAGAGAGAAAAAATGTAGTCTGAGGACAAGTTGAAAATTACTGAGGTTCAGGGCATGTTCCCTAGAATAAATCACATTGAAATCTGAAAGAAGTAGATGAGGGACTTTCATAATCTATCCCCACTACACTGTTTAATGTTTCTGCTTGGGGCTAATTGCAATGCTGAGAAACTCAGACATCTAGTCAACATGAAGCTTTGTCTGAGTCTCATGGTAATAACTATCCTTTGTTATCAGAGAAAAGCAGCAGAGAGTTTGTTGGCTGCAGCCTTGTAAAGATTGTGCTTGATCTGAAAGAAGACAGATGCTCTATTTTTTATTTGTAAACAGCATCTTTACTGTGATCAAGAGAAAGCAAAGGTAATCCTTGCACTCCTCACTGTCTGGAAAATAAAAAGCTGTAAATCAAGGACCAGTTCTGTTTCCCATTAACAACATCAGTGAAAAGGTAGAAGTGCAAGTAGGGATTGCAATCATATGAGGATCCCTGCTTGAACTCTTTTTCTTCGTTTGTTTTCTTGCTGGCTAAGGTTACATTAAAACTGTTTCTTTTTACCTGAAGATAGCAGAAAGTTCCTGACGTACTTTTCCACTGCTTTCTTTTACCCTCATGGCAACATTAATCTTCTGCATGTGCAGAATTTTCTAGTCCATGTGTTAAACAAGTACGTGGTATGTACAAATCTTGGTCTCTGCATGAGAAACAAAAGGTGCAAGCCTGTTTTTAAAATTAAAAGGAACTTCTTACAGGAAGACTATACTTGCCTGCATCTGTAGTTTGGCTCTGATGGGGTGAAGTACACACGTGACAGCCAGCGTCATGGCTGCCATGGCACAAACCAGGCTGAGGTTTCTGCAGTTAACACCTGATCTCCCACAACCCAACAGAGCTGGTCTGCAGATAAGCGGCTATGGCCACACACTCCCTTTGAAGCTGAATCTGATTCTCTTGCATCTACAAGTGTGGAACTTCCTGTAGAGGAATGCACAACCCCAGTGTTGAGGAGGAGGAGGAGTGGGCAGGACTGCCAGCAACAGGGCTGCTCTCCTTCCCATAGGAATCCCTTCACAAGGCATACCATATCCTCTGTGGTGTCCCTTCCCCTGCAGCCCAGTACCCCACAGTGACTTCTGCCAGATCACAGTAATTCCTCTTCAGAGATTCAAGTACCAGAAGAGAAGCAGTTTGTCGGGTCTTGGCCACAGATTTTTCAGTCACAATGGAGTCCATGGACAGTCAGTCAGAAGGCACAAATAAGCGTTCTCCCTTTCCCCAGGCAGAAGTGATGCCTCTCCCTAGGCATGGACATGGATCACTGCTGATGGCACAACCAATAGGGCCAGGAAGTTTGGCCCAGGCTGTGTTGTCACATGGGGTGGGAAGTGCAGGGATGGCAGTAAACAGAAAAAAACCAAGGCAGACCAATGCTCCTTCTCAGCTGTGAAGTACATTGGCCGCCATTCTGCAGCTGAGAGACTGCTGTCTCCAGGTCTCTGAAGGAATGGTTTGTGATGAGCCTACAGACAGGACAGGATTTCCCCTTTTAGCTGTTGCCTGTCCTCACACCAACCCAATTCCCTGGGGAATAGAAAAAACCTCTTGCAAGGCAACGTCTGACACTTTTGCTACTGAATGGTTTTAAGAATGATAGCTTATATAATCCTACAGCCTCGTTTCATTTTAGCAGTCTTTAATAAAAGAAGAAATGGTGGAACAAAGCAATTTCATATACTATTCAACAAGCAGCTCTCTCTGTATGAAGCATTAACAATAGCTGTCATCTTTGTACAAAAAAAGGCTTCCAATTACTTCAGTGCTAAGAGAAAATCCAAATACAGCTGAAAGACCCACAAGAAAATTATTTTTAATACCATTATGGAAAAGGAAAAGGTGTGACCCAGACCTCCATTTAATATTTTACTAGCCTTGAGAATTAATTTGAGTTTGTGTTCAATTTTCTGGAAAGTTTCATCTTTACAGCTCTGCAATTTGGGCACATAATGGAAGAGAACATAGAGCTGTCCTTTCCTCTCTGCTTTTTTCATATGTTAGAGATGGGAGAAAGGGAGAAAATGACATGTAATCAATGGAACATATAAAGAAAAAAGTAAGTTTATGATATAAAAAAAAGTCATATGACTTCATTAAAATTTCTTTAGCAGGTAGCAGGGAAATTTATAAGACTAGTAGATGGAAGAGTATAAAAGATAGATTAGCCTTAGCTTTGCTGGTGTGCAGTTATGCTATAAATCATATGACTACAGACTTTCTCTAAATTTCATCTACCTCTTGGTCTTTCTCTTCTATTCCATATACTTTGCACCATCTGAAAGAGGAGAAAATGCATCCTGATCTCTTTCTATCAATACTTACCTCTGTGTATAGATTGTACATTCACTGTGTGAATTCCTTCCTACATCCTAATTTAAATTACCATCTCTTCCATTAAGTGTTGGTCTAAAGCATAGCTGGTCTGGAAATAAACAATGATACACTCTTTTATCCAAAATTCAAGTCAACTAAGTGTAGAATTGTTTGAGGAATGTCTCCGTTTCTGTAACCATCCACAAGAATGTATGGAAGAATGCCTGATGGAATACATCTTAGAAAATGAGCTTTTGAGCTATAGAGGTACTTGGAGTTTTCTCAGCTCCAGTTTTTGGTTTCCAGTCTTTCTGACATGGAGCCTACACCCAGAGGTCATATCCTTAATATTATTATAGGTGCTAATTATAGGTACATGGATCTGTTCTCTTTCACTGGGCAAAATGCCCGCAGTGGTCTCTAGGTCATGTCCATTCTCTACCTGTGTCTAGAAATTGCATAGGACAGTACTTGTAAACTGCTGCTAAAAGTCATGCAAAGAAACAATTTAACAATTTAATACAACTAGTGCCTGGAAAGGGCTCCATTTAATTTTATAGGTCAGATGTAGCCTGAGACACAGGCTCTGGATTGGCAGCAGAAAGCCTCAAAATCCTAGTTTTCATGAGTTGAGTTGAAGCTTCTTGTTTATAGCATTTGTTTTTGTGAATCAAAATGATTTTGGTTTTGGTTTTTTCTTTCAAATAACACTTTTCAAAAAATCCAAAGGGCAGGTATACCAAGAAATACTGAAATACTTCTCGGGTATGAATGCTCTTTAGGTATCATTGCTTGCTCTTACAAAACCTGTTTAAAGCCAGCTGTTGTTTTCAGGACCAGCTTCTTAGGTTACTTTGCCAGGGAATCTGTGAGTAAAGCACCAGGACTAGCTGATACTGCTTCTCCAAAAATGGGATGTTCACATACGGGGGAGGTAGGCAGTCAATGGTGGGAAAAAGTGATAGGAGAAATGTATATCATGCTCTGTTGAATTGCCTTTTCAGACAATTTTATGTAGCCATGGAATACAATGAGTGTCCTCTATAATGGTATTCAGGCTCTTTTAAAATTATTTTAATGTTTTGTCATAAATCACTAGGCATTTTCAGTATAACTACGAATAAAAATGATCGAAATTAGATATCTTCTGCTGATGACACACAACCTTGAATGAAATCTAAATCTCATCCTTTAACTAAGCTCGTTTAAGATAACAGGAAAATACAGAACTAAAAATTGATTTCTTTTGATAAAGAAAGTAATTTCATTTGGTTCTGAAAGCATATAAGACCAGGATGCTGCATTACAATGTGTTGTTTTCTTCATATTCACTTTTATATTCATGTTTCCTTAGTATTTTGAATTTCAGTGATGAATTTATCTTGATGTTGATATCTAAGTGAACATTTCCAGTATACGAGCAGAGAAAATAAAGAGACCCTGGGCTGCTTCATTCCCACAGAGAGTTATACAATCATATAATCATACAATGGTTTGGGTTGGAATGGGTGTTAAAGATCATGTAGCTCAAACCTCGCTGCCATGGACAGCTTGCACCAGACCAGGTTGCTCTGAGCCCCATCCTACCTTGCCTTGAACACTTGCAGCGAGACAGCATCCAGAGATTCCTTGGGCAACCTGTTCCAGTGCCTCACCACCCTCACAGTAAAGAATTTCTTCCTAATATCTAATCTAAACCTGCTCTCAGTTTGAAGCCATCATACCCTGTCCCATCATTACAGGCCCTTGTAAAAAGTCCCTCTTCCGTTTTCTTGTAAGCTCCCTGCAAGTATTAGAAGGCTGCCACAAGACCTCTCTGAAGCCTTCTCTTCTCCAGGCTGAACAACCCCAACTGTCTCAGCCTGTCTTCATAGAGGAGGCGCTCCAGCCCTCTGATCATCTTGGTGGTCCTCACCTAGACTTGCTTAAACAGGCTCACATCCTTCTTATGCTGGGAACCCCAGAGATGGACAGAGTACTCCAACTGAGAGCAGAGTAGATGGAGCAGAATCCCCTTCCTCACCCTGCTAGCCAGGCTGCTTTTGATGCAGCCCTGGTTACAGTTGGCTTTCTGGGCTCCCAGCACACATTACCAGGTCATGTCAAGCTTCTCATCTTCAGCCCCAAATCCTGTTCTCAATCCATTCTCCACCCAGCTTGTGTTAGTACTTGGGATTGCCCAGACCTGGGTGCAGGACCTTGCACTTGGCCTTGTTGAACTTCATTAGGTTCACACAGGTCCACTTCTCATGCCTGTAAAGGGCTCTCTAGATGGCATCCCTTGCCTCCAGTGTCCACACAGCTTGGTGTCATTGGCAAACCAGCTGAGGGTGCACTCAATGTCACTGTCTCTGTTGCCAAGAAAGATGTTATACTGCACCAGTCCCAAAACCGATCCCTGAGGAATAACACTTGTCAGTGGTCTCCACTAGAAAATCTACGCATTTAATACAACCCTTAGAGTGTGACCACTAGCTATTTCTTTATCCACCAGGTGCCCAATTCATCAAATCCATACCTCTCCAGAGGCAATGTGAATGTCTGTATCCCTTGCGACATTGTCTGGTACATATTCAGGTACAAAAGCAGTAGCTAATTTAACAGCATACGGAGCAATACGTCTCTGCATTCCTTGGGGTGGAATCATTAGCACAGGTAAATCTCTGTGCTGCAGACAGCAAATTTATTTGACACACAGTTTATGATCTAGTAGATGTAAATGTCTGCTGTGAAACCAATGATGGATGAAGGAAGAGAACAGCTTATCTCACAAGATTTCCAGTTGGGATAGAAATAATCTGTCTTGTGAAACGTTGACAAGTTCACTTCTAATCTTAGTTAGAAAATTGAGGCTGGAAGAGATAGTGCTGAAAAAATAATGGGGTGAAAATCTGTTCTAACTTTTCAAAGCATTTCCTAAATCCATTCTTAACTTGCTACAAAGTGCTTAGGGAGTTGCAGAACTATTCAATCACTTTCATATTAACAGAAAAGCCCCATGTGCACAGCTTTTCTATGAACTATTTCCTGCGCTAAAGAGACTTTTTGGATATTACTATCTGTATAAAGTAGTTCACTGTTTAGAGATTTATTTAAGTGTAAGGGAATCTTAACTGATTCTGAACAGCTTTGCCACTGTGTCTCTTACAATGTCACCTTTCTGACATTTTTGATTGAAATAAAGAGAACACATAACAAATAGCCCTTGGCCTTCCAGCCTTCTACACCACTCACCTTTTTTAAAAGTGGGTCTTGTAGAACTGCAAATGTAGGTCTATAAGAATAGTCACCAAGATAGTATTGATCTGTTCCTCCCAGGAGGATATGGAAAGGTTTTTAAAACCTGTAACTAAGGGTTTAAGGACAAGAAGGTCTAAGATGTAGCTCTGAAACAGATGAGCAGATGAGAGATGAAAAATATGTGAAGATTATGGTATTGTAAAGATGATACCACAGCCTCAGGTATTTCCCAAGAGCAGATTATAATTCTACTTTTTTTTTTTTTCATAAAATCTGTCCTATTTGTAGTAGGATATGGTGAAAGTCCATACAGTCAATAACCTTAAACTGACATAAAAATAGTGTGAAAAGGTCTAATTATCGCAAATGTCACAGGATAAAAATTTTGTTCCAAATCTGTTATTTCCAGGAGCCAATGGAAATGCAACAGAGCTATCAAAATTCCTCAGTGGCTTTCAGAATTTTTTGGTGTTTACTTTGTTGATTCAACATTGTAGAATTTATATATCTTGAAATAAGAGCATCATAGCTGAATTTATAACAAAAATGGAAGAAAAAAAAAGAAAATAAAGCACTTGCTTAAAATTAAGGGAAGTAAAGCATTTCAAGGAGGTATGAAAACTGTCTCCAATGTTCATTCAATTTCAGAGAGTTAGGTGAAACAAAATTAATATTTTATGAAAAATTATTATAGTAATACAACTCCTGCAAAAGAAACTGCAGTCAGATTTAATCCCAAAATGCATTCTGTAAAGAAAATGTTACTTAAGTATTTTTATATTATATAGTTCTACATAAAAGCTTTTTATTTCAGGTCCTTGTATAATTTTGAATAAATATTGACTGAACCCAAATATCAAAAATAAGTGAAGAGGTCTTTTAAATTCTTTTAAATATTTGAGGTATGAAATTTTTATTGGAAAAATATTTTCTGTAAAAAAGAAATCTAAGGTACATACATTTTCAATGTTTCTTATTGTTAAGAAATGTCAGTTGGGAGGTTTTTATTCATTTTGTGTGAAATAAAAGTATCCAGTCAGTAAGTTTCAGGCATTTGCTGCATCTTTTGAGGTCAAGAATAAGAAATAAAAATGTTTGAGCTTTTAACATCACTGCTATGGACAGTGTTTATTCCTACTCCTACACCTTATCTTTCTACTTCTCCCTCCACTACACTCAATTTCAAGTTAAACATAGACTTTACAAAGAACATGTGTTTTCTTGAAAGTCTCGACCACCACGTGATTCCACATTTAATGGCATACGCTGTTCTGTCATAACGATTTTACACTGAAACAATTCTGTTGATTTTGTTGACTGTTACTCTTTTTTTATAATATTGAAGCTGAGAAGAGATTTAGCTGCAGCATCCCTCAAATTGCATGCAATTTGTTTCGTAAGCAGAAGTTTCATTTTATCCATGTGATTTGTTGTAATGTCAACTTTGCAACATTCAGTCAAAGTGGAGGAGCTTTTTAATATAGATTTGTGTTTATACAGACAGCTTCCTAATCTCCAGAAGGTATTCTGCACAGAAGGGTCTGTGTTCCATGTGTAACTGTTCTAGCAATCGTAACGAGAGACAATCTGTCTCCTGGTATGTCCTGAGTGTGATTCAAATCAAGAGACAAATTCGAGAACAGGATTAATGTCTACAGAAGCTATATGTCTACATCTATATATCTATATCAAGCTTATATCTATATAAGGTTGACGTTTTTATATTTCAAGCATAAATTTGCAGGTAGAATTTAAGTGAACTTTCAAGGTGTTCACAAGATTTCTGATCTTGTTGAGAATAATAAATGTCTGCCTAAGAGAAAACATTTGCTAAACCAGACTTTCCCATTCTCTAAAGAGAGATGTATTTGGGGTAGGAAATAGATACTCTCTTACTTGTTTTTGAAGAGCTACTTTCTGAGTGCTAGATGAAGTAGCAGTTAAAGATCAGTGTGCATGTCTTTAGATCCTAAAGGGGAATTCTTCTGAACAATTGCAGTCCTCCTCGACAGAATTTAACTTGATATCATTGTTTCTTTCACCATCCAAATCTTCTTCTGTAATAGGAATACATTATTGGTTTCACCAAGTAGAAATTTGTGTATTTAAAAAATGTCATTTCTCTCTGTTAACAGTAATTGATATTTGGCCTAAAATCCTCATGCAGTACAGTAAAAATTTTTCAGAAAGTCCTACAGCGTAAGTTCAGAAGAGGTTAAAAACTAGACAGCTGTTTTAGGTGTGCTGTCCATTTTCACTGCCTATTACTCATTTTCAGTGATTTGAAAGTGCCTTTGCAAACTTCCAGATGTTTGAATTACTGATATCAATTGTTTCCTTTCAGATATCAACATGGCAGGAGAACCAAAACCATACAGACCAAAACCTGGCAACAAGCGGCCACTTTCAGCACTTTACAGGTAAGTGAGATTTAACTTTAACTTACCCCAATACAGTATTTATCAGAAAAATTATGGTAACCTAAAATTTCTCTACCAGTGGCACTGTGCAATGTTTACCAAACTTATAATGAAATCTAAATATTTATTAATGCTCCCACTACTGGTACTAATATAAATATTTTTTTTTCCCTTAATTGAGTGGTATTTCAAATTTTAGTCCTTCTGATTCAGTGCTTGGCCTCATATTTTGTGACTTTTTTATTTGCAATGATCAGTGAAATAACTAATAATTTCAGAGCAGCAGAACTGGTTTTTCGTGGATTTTTCTGTCTAGGGTGAAAACCAAGTTCTGACAAAACAGGACTTCTTCCTTCGCTGCTCAGGAGAGCATTGATAGTGTCTTTCTCCAAATCCCAGGTGCCTTTTGTCATAGAGCTTGTACAAACTTGAAGAAACATCCTTTTTTTTTCCAAATCAATTATGTTAAGTGAAGCATTACAGATTGTTAGGGCTACCATGCCCACATGTATTTCTGCTCAATAAACCTTACTTCTCATAAAAATATTACAGAATTTATGCTCCAGATGCATGGAAGGAACTAGGGCTGATTTCTACTGGAGCTGAAAAGCAGATGGACTGCATTTGGGCTCTGAGAGCAACAGCTCAGGAGTGAAATCAGACACACTTGAGCAGTACTTTTTCATGCCTTGTCTGGTCTGAAAGCTTCAGATGGAAATTCAAGGGTGGGATCTCAGAATAAGACAACCAGAAACATTTTATGTCTGAGCCTCCATGCTACATAGAAGAAATTTGAAGTTTTATCATATAGCTGTCCCTAGCTGAAGTGATAGAAATATTATTTTTGGAGAAGAGAATCCCTGTTTCATCATCACTCTCAACTGCAAGCTGCTAAACTCTGTAGGTGTTCCTGGTAACCTTGGTCTACTCTGTGCCAGTATTTCAAAAGATTTTGAAAGATGTTCTGTGATTTCTAGCATTTATATTTCCACCTCTGAGCTTTTGAAGGCTTTCTCATAAGTACTTGTTCTACAGAAAAGATAGGGATAAGAGAGAGACCTGTGGAAAGTTCTAAAGGAATTTTAAAGTGGAAAAATATCTTGGATTTTGTCCTTTCATGGATGCAGTGCAAACTATTTCTGTAGATCATGAGGCTTTTATGAGCAAGTAAGAGAATCCTTCCATTTCCCCCTTCATCTTCATTCTCCCTCTCTGTTCTAACCTTGTAAGACCCTGCCTGGAGTACTGTGACCTGCTCTGGAGTACTAAGCACAAGAAAAGACTTACAAGGGGCTTATAAAATAGAAGGATAACACCTTTTTACAGGGGCAGATAGTGATAGGATAAAGGGGAACAATTTTCAACTAAAAAAGGAGTGATTTAGATTAGATGCTAGAAAGAAATTCTACGCTCAGAGGGTAATGAGGTACTGGAACAGGTTGCCCAGAGTAGCTGTGGGTGTCCCATTGTAAATATTTAAGGCCAGGTTGGATGGGGTCCTGAGCAATCTTTCCTAGTGGATGGCATCCCTGTCCATGGTGAGGTGGTGACAACTAGATGATCTTTAAGGTTCCTTCCAAGCCACTCTATCTTTCTACGGGATGGTCCCTTCCAACCCAAACCATTCCATGATTGTACGATAACAAGGAACTTTTATCATCTCAGTATCACTTAACCTAATATGTGAGGTGATCAATGACTAATAAAGTTTTGGTAACACTGAGAATGTTTACTTATTTCAGAACACTGTACTGGGTCTGACTGGGATGGAGCTAACATACTTCATAGGATCCTATATATGTGTTACTAAAACACACTAATGTTTTAGCTGTTGCTGAACAGTGTTTGCAAGCCTTATGGTTTTCTCCTTTTCCTGTTCTGCCTTTGCAATTAATAGCCTTGGGGTGGACAAGAAGTTATGAAGAAATATATCTGATACAGCTGACACAACCTGGCCAAAGAGATATTCTCTCATATCCTCAGAAATAAAAATTGAGAAGGTTTTTCTTCCATAGCAGCTGTTGCTTGGAGATTGCCTGGACTGCTTATGGGAGGTGGAAAGTAATTGCATCACTTGGAGTTTTTTCCTCCTTCCTTTCCTTGTTAAACTGCAATTATCTCAGTCCATGAGGCTTTTTCACTTTTGATGACTCCTTCATCCTGATAGGGGACAACAGTAGGGGAGTGAGACAGTGACTATGTGGGTGCTTAGCTGCTCTCTAGGATCCACCCACAAGACTGAGAAAGTTAAGAGGGAAGTGGCTACATTAGATTTGGTTTGCACTAAGAGAGTCACTGGTTAAAAATTTAGTTGTCACAAAATAGTCACTGTTAAAAGGCAGGACTGTAAGAAGTAGAAATAGGATAATGGATTTCAGAAAGGACATACTTAAATGAGCACAGAGACCTGGTGAGCAGAAAGATTCCCGGAAAGAAAACTGAGGGACAAAAGAAGTGCAGAAAATCTTACACTGATTGTATTTAAGGTAGAACAGAGAATTCTCCTGAAGCAGAAAAAGTTGAACAAAGGAATAATATGACAGCATCAACTTTCTTTAACATTCTAAAAATTGAAAAGGAATTGTACAAATGTGGAATCAAAACTCCATGACTGGAAGTAGAAAAGAAGAGCAGAGTCATCCTACAGGACGTCAGAAAGGCTAGAGCACCTAACAGTATAAAAGGTAACAAAAAGATTGTCATTACAGTAACATCCTCTGATTTTTAGTTAGGAGGAAAAGAAAGCAGATAGTAGATGATACAGAAAAGGCTTCTTTTTCTTCAACAGAAGTGGTTAGCTGACCAGCTATTAAAGAAATTCAATTTTAACCAGAGGGTATGCAATTGGCTCACCAGTGTTTGACTAAGTGAATTTAGTGGAAATGGTCTGATAACATTCACTGTAGTGTGTTCAAAGGACTAGCTGAATCAATGTGTGGACTATTAGTGATTGTTTCCAAAAATTTTTGGAGGTCACGTAAGGTAAAGAAACCGTGTGTGTGGGCAGGTGTTACACCTATTTTTAAGAAGAATATATTCAGCAAAATATTACGTCAGACTAGCTTTGATTCTAAGAAATGTAACACACTATTAGAAATCAATTTATCAAGACCAAGATATTAATAAATTGGTTAAAAATATCAGGAGCATGTTATGCTGAAGCAATGTAATTTCCTTCTTTGACAAGACAGCAAATTTAGTGTAGAAAGAGATGTGCTATATGGTCATTGTCGTGGTTTAGCAATGACACTCCCAATCTAGTGCTCCCCGAGACTCTCCCAAACTAGACACTGCTTGCTGGCTCCTGCCCCTTTCCTTCCCCCTTCCAGCTCCATTTGCATCACATTTATAGGTGGATATACACGTAAATCATTAATACAGAGCAACTGATGTCTATGATATGTTATATCCTCATAATTTGCTTGTGTGTCTAAATCATTAAATTAATTTTGTCCTGTAACGGCATAATACTCTGTAATATCTCAGTTCAGGATCTACATTCCTTTATTTTAACTTTTCTAGTTTTATGATCTGTGTGAAAATAATCTCATTTAATCTTACTTATGCGAAACTTAGCATGAGCCTAAATGTGAGACACATAACTTTTTTTAGTGGCAAGTCAGGTAAGTAAATAATAAAAGGACTTCCATTTTTTGTTTAGGTCTTAAAAATACTTTGAGAAAATTTAGTCTTTGTTCCAGAAAGCTGTTAAACACATTATCAATTTTAAGCATGCTCATTGAATATCTTAAAATGTACTTAGAGTAGTGCTCAGGAATCAGCTAAATTCTAACATAGCTGTAAGCTCCATCAGCATTCATCCTAATTTGCATTGCCCGTCAGTATGTGAGGGGGGACCTAAATCCCAGAAGGTTCAAAATTGTTCTGAATTTTCTTTTTAGCACAGCACTTCTTCAGAAAATCACATGCTGTAAAAAACTGCATCTTAAAATTGTTTTGCATCTTGTTATATTGGTCTAGCCTCCAGAAGAACTCAGTTTTACTGGCACACCTTAGTACCTTTGAAACACAAGGTGAAGATTAAAGGTGCTGACACAAATGTGTTAAAGCACTCTTTGGGAGCAGTGTTTTGGTAAAATAAAATATCACACTTTGTCTTTTTAATTTAGTGGTGTTTTGATCAGCAGTTCACTAAAGCAACTCTGTCTCACCATATGAAAGCCCATTTACTGGTTTTTTTCTCTATGTTTTTCTCCAACATACCAAAGCACAATCAACCACAAATACTCTGATGGACTGGTATCCTGCTTCTCTACATAATAAAAGAAGCTTTTAACTATTTGTTGTTCATATCAGTCCACTACCATGTCATATGACATGTTAAGTACATGCCTGAAAGATTTTCCTCCATTTTGGAATCCTTTGTTTCAGTTATTAAAGCTTATTAAAGTTATTAAAGCCTTATATAAGGCTCTTGGAATTCCTGACTCTGGAGGCTGATGATGTGCAACCATTCCCAGTGGCTCAAGGAGTGGACCCAAGCCCCAGGGCAGGTGGAGTGGAGCCACGGTGCACATGCTGCCTGCGGCTGGCCTTCCCTCAGGACATGCAGCATGTCCTTTCTCTATGGCTGTCAGCTTGGAGGGCAGGCTAAAAGTCTTATCTGGCACCCCTCTGGTAGTAACAAGGCTGAGAGGGTTTGAGAAGGGTGACAAGGGCACCTACTTTTGAGTCTTTTGAAAAAATGAAAACACTGTGCTACAGGCTGGCAGAATGGTGCCATTTTGCCATTTTTATTGTCATGAAAATGAGCACAATTAACTGCAGGGTCTTCTGCATGAGGTGGTGGTGGGGGTCTGCTGGAAACTACACATGTGGGGCATGGGGAGTTAATGAGAAAACTAGTTAGTTGACCAAAGACAAATCCCCAGGAGTAAAGTGATATTTGTACAATGTAGGAAAGCAGGGGACTAGGATTTGGAAGAAAAATGGCAAGGCAAGTTACTGGGTGTTGCCAAGGTATCTAGTCACTCTCTTTGCTCTACACAGTTTAACATAGTTGACTGTGGCGGTAGAGACGGACACACCACACGTATAGTGATCCAAAGCCGCAAAAAGAATCTTTATTCTTCTCTGCTATTATTCTTATACCTCTTCACAGCTACTGTGACACATGATTAGCTACGTAGCAAAACAATGACAGGCTGTCTACAAAACAATGACCATTCAAACAGCAATACGAAAAGCTATACAAGCAATTAGCTACATATTATATGCAAGTCTCTTCCTGTACAATCTTGATACTCCATAACAAGAACATCTTCTCCTTGTGTCCAGAACATCTTCCTTCGCTGATCATTCTTTTGGCTATCACTGTGGCTTTCATTGTTGCTGCAGTTTCTCACGGGTAAATTCTGACTGCTTTTAGGTCAACTTCTGTGAGACTGAGGCCTTCAGACCAGCTGTCAGCCTCAGCAATTCCCATAGTTGACCTATAAACTTTTCCAAGACTGTTTGGTCTAAGAATAACCCTCCTCGTTATCTTCACCCTTTCCAAACTCCAAGCTTCTTTAGAGGGCTGCCGCGGTGTGACCCCTGCCCGTGAGGGCGCCTCGTTGAAGGGGCTCCGCGGCGGATCCCCGCTGGGCTGTGGCTGCGAGACCGGGCTCGAGAGCGGAGCCCTGGCCGCAAACGCACCAAGGGTGCGACGAGGGCTCGGTCGAAAAGGCGCTCCGGAGACAGGAACAAAGAGGGACTCTTCGTGGGGGGTGCAAGCAGGAAGGGTTTATTAGAGAAGCGCAGGGAAGCTAACACGAGGGAGAGGGGGACACAAAGAGCAGGGGGGGAGGGTGGAGCACCGCCTTTGAAGGGGGACGAAGGGGAGGGATTGCATAGGAATCTCCCAATGCTGGGTCGGAGGGAAAGGGATTGACATGGAAGGTACCCCAGTAGGAGCAACAGAGGGGCGTAGCTAATAACCGCAACCAACCATCTACCGAGGAACACAGAACCTTCCAGACCGGTATCGCATATGCATCAGCTGGGAGTGGAGGAAACCTTGGGGATTTACATGGATAACAAGGGGAATTGTGGGGTACATGGCACATCCTTAATTTGGGATGCATCAAAGGTACAGGAACTGAATGCCAAAGCAAAACACCTCTCATGTAAGTGTCAGAGAGCCCATGCCTCCTTGGGCAAAGAGGAATAGGTCTCTCTAAACGAGGGAGTCCGGGGCGGTGGCCAGGTCTGCCCAATGCACCTGTTTCTGGGTTTTGGGGTGACCCCCAGGCCAGGCGGCTGACCACTGCCACAGAGGGCCACAAGAAAAACTGGTTGTACCCCAGTGTCACATCTTGAAGACTCAGTGAGGAGTTATTCAATCCCCAGTCCTCCCAGTATTCCTATTGCCATCTGGGCATGAAGCTGCCTAGCCTAAGATCCATCCTGCTGAGGCACACTCTGCAGACAGACAATTAACAGAATGGATTTAGTGAATAGATTAACAAAGCCAGGAAAAACAGAGTGAAATAACCTCTCACTGTGTTGGCCTGGCTGTAACCAGAATGACTCACTAGTGTTGAGTTCCCACAGCACTGCCCAGATGTAGCACACAGTGACCCTGCATAGGCTTCCCTCCAGGACAAGTTTTTTCCAAGCTGTTCTCTGAAATTTCAGGTGTACAGTTCAGCACTCCCTGAGTGGTATTAGATAGCACAGTGATTTCCCATCGCCAATCACTTCTCCACATAATGCAATTGAAATGTATATTCAACATGCTTGATTTAACATGCTACTAATTAGCTACATTAAACAGCATTTACTTTGCAATTTCATAACTCCCATGGCCTCTGGAACAAATGATTTTATTTAAATGTCTAATATTAATATACTGGAAAGGGCTGTTCTTTTATTTACATGGTGTGATTATTTTTTATGTCAATGTTTTATTTTTCTTTGACACAAATATTTTATCGATTTCCTCAATACATTTTACTTTTATAATCTCTAACATGAAAATGATAGAATCATATTGCACATCTTGCATTTCCTTTGGTTTTTCAGTCTTATAGCAGAGACTGAAAGAATTGCTTGCAGACTTTCTCTACTTGCTCTCTGCTTCTTACATTTATTGTAAATATCATTTATAGAGTTTGCTGTGGTTTGGTTTGCCTCAGCGCTATCCATTATTTTGAGTTGCTTTCTTGAGCACTCCTGAGCACCCTTCATTTGAGGAGAGTGTGAAATGGACAATGACGAGCAACTTGATTTTTTCTTCTAGTATAGGAATCTTCTTGAGAGCATTCCTCCCCTTTGAAAGCATTAATATAAACTCAAGAAGTTCTGTGCCAAACAAGCATTACTATTCTACTAGAACACTGCAGTATTTTGCATAATTACTGTGGTAGTGTGCCACTGGTAGTGTACCATCAATATTTTTAAACCCGGCATACAATAAAAATAACTGCAGGTATAAGTATCTTTCTTAATTGAATACTGTCCTAGATTCCAACCAATTTTTCTTTGTACCTTCTTTTTCTTAATGGACTTGTGTGTCCATTGTTATTACTGACCTACAAGAGACTAAAGACACAGTCCAGAAAACAGAAAACAAACCTGATCAAGTATTTTCTGATACTTTAATTTTGCATCAAATTGTGGTTGCAACTCCTATTTTATTCAATATTTTGAATGAAAAAATAATTTATGCTTATGGAACATAAGCTTTTTATGACTACATCGTATTAAGACTACATAGTGTGATATTTCTTTTGAATTAAAGTGATTCTTTTTCTACAGAAATGTATCTGCCTGGTGCTTTTGATTACCTTTCTTCATGAAAAAAATCTATTTTATTTTAGAGCAATGGCATGGATCTAAGATAAATGTTGCTCTGCAGCTCTTCTCCTTACAAAAGATTTAGCTTCCATCAGAAATCTCTACATTTCTAGACATATTTAAATAGGGAGAGTTTTTAATCCAGTAGGATTTTATTTACATTCAAATACATTTCACATATATTTTCAAATTTCAAATAAATTTACATACATTTCATCAAAGAATATTGCCAGTGGTCACATTTGAAACAGTCATTACTGTACACAAAAAAAAATATTCAAATTCTTACTTGAGATTATGAATTTTCCTTTGTTGAGAATTTAAATAGTATTCTCAATTACATAAAAAATCCTTAAAGGTACAAATACAAAGCTACAGCAGATCCAGTGATTAAATTTAATCTGAAACACCTTTATTTTTGTCTGCTTGTTTATTTTCTTTCAAGAAAAGACCCCCATGTCAAGTAACTAATATCATAGGAATAATAAAAAATATCTGCTGATGGAAGGCAGCACGTGCAGGTCTTCATTTCTGAATTATGGTGGTGTAGTTGCAATCAGTTTGGTCCCATAGGTGTTTAAAACAATACATGTGCTCAGAGCAGCTGGGAGAGCCAGACAAAGGTTTAAATTTGTCCTTTCACATAATCCAGAGTATGAAGGTGCAGCACTTGATAGCTTTAGAGAAGGGGGAAACGGGGGAGAGAAAGATATCCCAGGTCCTTAGTAACATCCAAGAAAACTTTTTGCTTCTCTTTATTTTGAAATAAATCACAGAGAAATAGAGAAAAATAAACTGCAACTGGCATCTTGATTTCTTCATTCGGTCGTGTTATTCCTAATCTGTGTGGTAACTCCAGTAACAACTAGAACAATAAAACTCTCTCTTTTTTAAAAATCTTTCTATTCACTACTTAAAAAATAATGCTAACTCCCCTTGAGAAGGGAACAAGGGCAGGTTTTTCCTCTGAGATTACCATGATATTATAAGTCTTATATTTTTGTCATGTTTGTTTTCTTTTATTCACCTTTACAAGTTTTTAAACTGTGGCCTTGACACAGATCCATTTAGAAGTAGGTCCTACATAAAGACTAGCACTTGTCTTTGTTACAATCTCCCCTCAAGTTATTCCTTAGACTTATACAGTCTTTCCTCAGGTTTTTTTCCCTTTGTTAAGAGGAAGTGACACCAACTTACACACATCTGCACGGGAGCTGCATCCCTTTTCCTCTCTCAGAACTCTTTGTCTTGCAGGCAATATATGGTATCATATGAATGATGTTGTCTTCTTCCACAAAACCCCGGACACCGTAACCACATTCATGCTCACAGATTAGAAAATCTGGAGAATAGTCTGTTCTCTTGTTATTGTTGGTTTTTTTCCTGGTGTTTAATTTTCTTTCTTACTTTTTCCTTCTGCTATGAAACCTGAAGCAATATACTTTAGAAAAAGTATCTAACTGTAAATTTTTTTTCATGGCTTTTAATCACTGTTTATACCACAGTAGAATAGAAAACATATTCACAAATTTCTGATTGCATTGAAATTATTATCCTTTCTTATCCAAGAATTTTGGCTGCTAATATGAATGAAAAAAAATTAGGCTTACAAATCAAAAAGTAAATTCCTAAAAGATCCAGAGTATTGATGGGTTTGCCTGCAGGCAAACAGAAATAGTACTTTTAGTCATGCATTCACTTTAAGTCTTGACAGCCTGAGCCCTGTTCCTACCCCTTATTACATGTGAGATTTCTACCCTTTATTACTGCATGGATCCTTGCATTTAATTTAAGAAATAAACAGTTTGGACTCAGCATGTTGTCTTTCATACGAAGATGATGTCTTCTGTATGTATTCTGCTGTGTTTCAGTTAGGCTAAAAAGCATAGTGCCTTCTACATATTAAAAAGAAACCAGAAACTGACACCATGGTATTTTTTCTACATTTAAGTTTTGGTGAAGAAGACATCATAAAAATAGTATCCAGATTTGCAGACACTGCTGTTCAGAAGCTGTCTTATTAAGTCTTAAAAGAAAGGACCTATGGTTCATGACCAACAATAGAGAAGGTCCTGTCCTGACATCGCAAACGCACAGCGGAATTCTTCATTTTCAGGAATTTAGTAAACCCTTAATTGCTGCAGTAATCAGAGATGCAGAACGCTGTGCTTCAGAGAACCACTTAGTGGACTTACAATTAGGCATTGGTTCTCACATAATGTAACTCCTCTAATTATATAGAAGGCTGTAATTTGGTCTGGGAGCTGCTGGTGTACTGCAAGGGCACATTTAGGTGGCTTAAAAAGATCTACAGAAATACGATGCTGGGATGTAAATTTAGTACTTTATTAATAAATAAGGAAGGTTGGATAAATGAGAGACTGTAAAACATTTTAAAGTCTTATGAATGATATTAGAAGAAGAAATCTTATGTATACTTAATTTAAAAGAAAATTGATTATTAAGTAAGATTACAACTAGCATGGAAGGCTGTGTGCAACACAGAGGGACAATAGCAACATATTATTATGAAGTGAATTATTAAAAATAAAATTACCATGCAGGTTTATTTCCTGGTGAATTTTGTTGGTCTTGGATCATACTGTCTGAAAATGTTATCCACCCTGCCAGAACTGATACTTAGTGCTGTTGATGCATAATGTCAAATGTAATTTTATTTTTTAAAGAACAGGTTACAAATTGCATGCCTTTTTGGTAGATCATGTTGCTGGTATTCCCAAAACATCTGGCAAAAGCACTGGCTATTTTACTGAAAAGTAAAAAATGTATTCATAATCATATGTGGTTTGAGTCCTTAGAAATGAGCATTTTCTAATACACATTAGCATAAAAAGGTATGTTGCATTTTTCAGTTTTGCGTGAGTGAGATTATTCTAGGAAACAGCATGACAATCATGAATCTTACATTGTCAGAGAAGTGGCCCTCCTGTTACAGCTTTAAAGTGTTAGTAGTGTCATTGAGGGAAAAAGGATATTACGCCTCTACCCTTGGGATCCTGAAAGGCAATGCCTGCATTAACCTTCATCTATTTGGGACTGCAAATAGCCATGCAGCAAAGTAGTATTGATTGTGTGCATTAGATCAGTCAACACTGTTTTGTTCAGCCCGCCCTGATGAACTCATTCTAGATGCTTTTAGATCAGTACATATTGACCTGAGTGTTCCTACCCTGCTTGAGAGCAGAAGAGGGTCAGGTGAAATCAACTTCATGCAAATTGCAAGAATGATTAAACCTGTGAGGAAGAAAACGCTAAGACGCCCTACTTACATAACTATATTTTCTCAAAATTCCTTCTTTTGTTTGGAGCATAGCTTTTCGTAAAATTCAGAAACTAGTAAAAATCACAGGAATAAGCAAATGAAAATTGACAGTGGCATGGAGTTATTTTCATTCTTCAGGGTTTTTTTCCTTTGATTTCTTGAACAAAGGTACCAAATTGAGCATATTTTCAGTTTGGGAAACTTGCAAGAGTCTCACTTTGAATCTGAGTGTGAATTACTTCATGACTGGAAATATCACATAGATGTGATGTATGGGTTAAACAGAGTTTAGCTTATCACTCTGGCAACAGGAGGTTTCTCTTGGGTGGCATGGGAGGCAACTGGAATCCATAACTATCTAAGAAGGTTTTCAAATGTAGAGTCTGAATAAATTTCACTGCAAGTCACAATTTAGTTTTCCTCAGACATACTACCAGGATTTAGTCAACTATGAGAATCCATGCCACCGTTTATGTTATCTTTGAAATTTTTGGATTCATAAAGGAAGACATAGTAAAATATAACCTGTAAAATCAGATAGGATACAGATTTTAAATGACTTAGAGCTTTCAGGTTTCCCTCTCTTCTTGCTGCCTAAAATTTAGGCCAACCATTTATGAGTATTATTGGAAACTACTTCCTTTTTTCCTTTACTTCCCCTTAGTTCTCCATGCCACCCCTTCCTACCACACCCCCAAAACCCTTCCATCCCATGTTATAACAGTAATGCATTCAGTATCCAATATGCCAGTGTACATTTGTACTGGTATATCAAAACCAACTTTTGCATATGCTGGTTTAAGTCTCATCCTAACCTCTTGCTGCTGTGAAAATAAGTACAGGGAAGAGGCAGTCTCTTTAAAGTACTTCTACTCTGTATGGAAAGAGACATTTTATTCAGTTTTTCAACTGTCAACCTTCAAAGATAACTCCAAACAGATTATTAGTTACATTCTACTAACTAATGGCTAAAAGGTTATCTATCCTAACTATCCATGGGATAAAAAATCCTAGAGGCCCCTGAAAAGTATGTCAAGAATTTCATGTTTATAAATGATGTAAGATACAGATTTTGCTGGGAAACTAGCTAAATTTGGTCATGTGCTATCTACACCTGATACATCTGGTACATGAACTGATGCCTTCTCCAGCCACCTAGAAACAGAGACTAGACAAGAGTAAGGGAATAAAGGTAGGTATTTATTTGAAGGGCCTTCAAGGTACACCCTGGGGAGCCAGAGGCTGCTTCCAAAAAATGGACCCCAAGATGGACGACAGGTCACGAGTTCTTCACACCTTTATAGGTTTGGTTCATTTGCATAAAGCCCCAGTTCAGTGATGTAATTCCCCCAGCTTGCTCCCCCCTTAGAGGCTTTGGTTTACACATTTTGGACCTAGAAAGGCCTGGCTGTCCTTGAAGGCAAAGCCTGGAGAGGCTTTGTTATGTCTATCCTGCACGAAAGAGCAGAAATTACAGGCTACAAGGAACTTCAGAGTTACACTCTAAGCAGTAGAGAATTTGAAAAATATAAAAGTTAAAACCTAAGGCATCAGTGCTACACATCTTTAGAGGTTGACATCAGGTATTTTTGACAGCATCCTGTGCTAAGTGTTCCCTCAAAATCCTTTCCTGCAGATAGTGCTATGGCACTGCCCTGTCATGGGGTTAGGTGCTAAGTAGAACTGGCTAAATAAAATGCACTGGATCAACACTTGGTGATTTTGCAGTTTTTAAAAAAATATAATTAAATTAACTTAAATTAAATTAATTTTAAAAAGCCTTGGACATATTTTCTGTTGTCCAGACATATCAAATGCTTAAAAATCATGTAATATATATATATGCTGAGCCAAATATTCCATTTTTTTCACTTCAAAACACTGAAAAGAATAAAGGCACCTCCATCTTGCAGCATCTTAAATACAGAGTAAGTGCATGAATGCAAACCAAACCCAAGGGTGAGCAGAAGCATTCCTAGACAGAAAATGCTCAAATCGAGCTATCTCATGAGGACCAACTATAATTTCAGTTTTCTCTATCACCAGAAATTAGACTGTGTAAAAGCCATATCACCTACAGATGTCTTGGGAAGTTAACTTCTTCTGAGTACAACTTCTTCCTCACAGACTTGGGGAAAAGCTGATGCTTCAAGAAATTATTCAAGTTATTCTCAATCTTAAATAATTAACCTAGTCAAAAGTCCCAAAATATTAGAAAAAATGTATCTTTTTTAATCAGTCAGAATGTGTAATGTGTTGTGATACTTTCATAAGGACTAAATATGTATTATACATCTATTAAGGATTATGTATAGAGCTGAATAGAGTCTGGTAGCAAAGGGATAATCTTGTTTGATAATCTGTTTATCCCTAGAGTGCTTACTAGTGTAGTAGCTTTCTTATTGAATAAGTTCTTCAGTAATTAGTAAAATTTAATTTTAGTTCACTGAATATTCACACTGAATATTTCAGTTGTGAACTTTGATTAACTATGATCTGAGACTAGAAGAGAGGAAGCCTGTGCTGATTAAAGGACACTTCTCAATCAGCTCTGAGGAAGATTTTAATATGTCCCCATAACTAGCAGTCTGTGGTTATGCAGTTCTTCCTCTCTTGAAACCTTTATTTTGCAATACCCAGCAAGTTTTCCTTCATTTCATATACATATAGAACAGTTCTTCTTCTTGAATTCTCATTCTGCTTTTCTTTTTTAAATTTCATTACACTGACTTCAGATTAATTCTTCAATTTATCAAAAAAACCCCAGATTTTAACTCTGTTCACTGGATGATTCAAAACCAGCTTTTTGTTACTTATTTTGCATGCAGTCACATTTTAAAAAATAATTTATGCAAACCAAAGCTAAATAAAGCATAACACTGAGTGTTGCTATTATTTAATGTAGCCTTCTTTCCCATTGACGTAATTCTTTGTTCATGGTCATGCTGGGGTTAGATTTTATTTTCTCAGCTTGATATGAGACTCTCATATCAGGCAATATCAACAGCTTTAAAAATGAGACTACGTCTTACCTATCATCTTATTTTTTATCCACCAAGTCAGTTATCACATCAAAGGACTAAGTTTGCACTGAGAAATGACACTGAGTTTGCAGTATGTTAGTTTCCATCCGTGGTTTGAGTGATGTATTTTATTTTGTGCTAGAATTTTTATGTTTCGATAAATAAGAGAAGCACTTAGCTCTGTGGAATACAACTTCTCGAGGCACTGCAAAAACTAATACACAGTATTTGACATTATGCAATATTCATGAAAACAACAGTTGGTTGCTGTTATTTTTCTAATCCGTTATCAATTGCAATGTCAACCGCCAGATGGGAGCGGAAGTTACTAAATTTATTAGGAAAAATTGTAAAAGTTAACATAAACCTGTAAATTATTCTTCCATTCCCTCTGTTTTTGAAACACTTCTGATAGATTAGATCTTCTGTACAGTTGTTCTACCATTTATTTGTTCCAGAATATGGTAGAGTTTCTTGATAAAAGTTGCCAATATTTATAAAGATATTTATGGAAGCTTCAGGAGACAAAATGAGCTTCTTACCTAATTCTATTTGACAATGGTTACTGACAATGTCCAGAAAAATTATCTTGGGTTGAAATTAAGTCAGAGAAACCAGAAAGGAAGGATTACCTAGTGTACACCAGCAACTGTTCTTCCAGATTCAATAGGTAGCAGAAGTTTTATGAAATTGTATTACTTCTGTAAATTAAGATGTTTCTATTAGGCTTGCTTGCGTTGAATAGAAATATTGGGATGTAGCAAAAGTTATAATGCGCATGCTTTAAAAAGAAATTAGATGACAATACATAATACTGCTTAAAAAGTTCTGAAGAAAGATGTTTTTTGATCACTTGAAATCACAAACTCAACATTCAGAGAAAAATGCATCCATGTTTGATTACTGTGAATGGAAACCTAAGTTTCTTTTGAAAGGTCCCTTGAGTTGTTCTTGTCATTTTAAAATTTAATGCATTGGTAAACAGGGTGAGTCATGATTCTGAATATTCTTTCACTATACATATTTCTGCTAAATCTTTGACCCTGCTAAGTCTTTGGTTCCTAAAGCTGTACAGTGCAAAAAAAGACATACTTGACAGGTAAATAAGTCAGCCATATCAGTCAGTCAAAATATACATTAACATTATACTGAAGTCCAAAATGCTTTTCAGTTGTCCTGACTTTCCTATCTGGCTTGAATAAAAATGCTTCCAGACCCCTTGAAAACGGCAGCCACTATTTATTTAAGCATTTTATAGTCAAACAGAAAATGTGTGATGTCAGCAACACACTCAGCTAATCCTCCTCGGGAATTCGGATATGAAGGTTGTAACCTAAAATGATGACTCATCTTAAAAAATGTTGGTTCGTGACCCCTTTCTCTGATGCAGGGCAGGCAGTTTTGTTTTTTCAACAAGTCAGAATAAGAACCCTAACAAATTCCTTAAATTCTACATGTTTTTCCTAATAAATGCTTAAAGATGAAATTATATGACCACCAGGATGAAGAATATATTGATTCATAATTAATTACCTTGGAGAATCCTTGGTTAAAATCCATTTGTTTGTGTACTGCACTGATATTGTTAGAAATGTTATTCTCTTTGTCCTGTAAACCGTTCTGGGAAGGAGAGGAGAGAAGAGGATTCTTTAACAAGTAATTATATAGATTGATGTATCTTGGGTCAAGCCTCAAATGCAGAAAAAGTCTTGCCTGCAATCTTAATAGGAAAATTATGCAAGGAAAGTAGAATTTACTTTGGGATCTTCCTGTCATTGCAGGATGGGTTTACAAGTCAAAGAGAAATTCACACGCCCTTAGTCTTGTCACCTTTCCCTGTGTGTCTGTCTGCAAACCTTGAAAATTTTTCCATCTGGATGTTCAGTCCATGTCAAAGATGGAATTTAGATAATTGCCATTTATATAAGCAAACTTAGCAGCAAAGAAAAAAAAAATGCACAACTGGGTTAATCAGACCTTGTAAGGTATCTCTCCAAGACAGGTTGCAAGGGGAATAACACTAAACTGGAAATTTGTAGGATCCTTATTTTAAACACAGTGTGACGGTACTGTAGCATATCATTGGGTAGTAATCAATTGCTTATGCCTGCTTACAGTGACTGGATTTAACTGAGCAACTTACATACTGTAAAAATTCTTTTTCCTCCTGCAAAACTTATATATTACATGGAGATAAGGTAGTCAGACTTGTCAGAAAATCTTAGCTCAGAATCAAAGCGAAACACAACCTCAGTCTGCCATGTCGCAGTCATGCTACGGATTAGCCTCCCTCCCTCCTATTCAAACTGATGCATTGCCTTGGCATATTGACAAACTGATCTTTTCTGATGAGAAAACCATTTCAGGAAAGAAAGAAAAAATCTCAATCTCTCCTGCTTCACTGTCATTCCTACATAATTAAAACATGACTGCCTTTGTTTACTGTCCATCTTAGCAACTTTCTTGCACACTCAATATATTTTTACAAAGAAGACAGTTTCTCTTTTTAAGATTTTTCCTGGGTGTGTATGAGAGCCCTTCTCTAAACTTATCAGGATTACTCTTTTTGCAATATATTTAATTATGCAAGAATTCTTCAAAACTGTGGAAAATTCAGTGTACATTAGGTGGAAAAGAAAGGTAAAAAGCCTTTTGTATTGATAAATGTCACCAATAAAGATGATATAGGATGTTATTTCATATTGTGTTGCAGTTTTAAACCTTTATATTAATTTGCCGTATACTGAATTACCAAATAAAAGGCCAACAGATAATTGTATTCCTTTACTAAAAGGAACACTTCAACTAATTAAAAGTAATGCAGCAAATTATCTAAAACCATTTAGTCAAATATAGAGAGAGGTCAAACCTAGGGCAGCACAAATTAAATCAAATTGAATTTCAGCTTGAGAATGGACTGCAAATAGATTTTTAATTGCCATATTTTGTCCACAGGGCATTCTATCACACACTTTTTGTTTTCAAGTAAAACCCACCAGAATGTCATCCATCAGGGTAGTGCCAGGTCTCTCTTGATCACAAAACTTCTGCATTATGAAGTATGTAAGTATATTCTAGGGCTTTCATTCTTTGCTCATCTTTCTCATAGTTAATCTCTCCAGCCAAACACTGACTGCTTCCCGTGACTGATTCATTTCATCAGCAGAAAAACAGGAAACAAAGGAGTAGCACTAGTGCACAGAACCTGCAGGAGAAGGATGAAACCCCCCATGAAGGGCCCTGTCATTTTATTGCTCTCTGGCAGCACTGCCTAAGCACAGAGAATGCCAAGCTCAGATTTTCTTGGGACTGCCCTGGATAACCATTCCCCGACCACAACGACACATAGCTTTGGGCTTCTACTGTTCTTCCAGGTATATGCAAAGCCATCAGTGTTTCCTCTTCTAGTCTTCTAGTTCTGTGTGGATTTCAGCCCCAGAAAGAAATGGAATGGTGAGCTATAGTCATTAGGACAACGGGAAAGGGTCTGTGTTTCCAATATATTTTGGATTTTAGACAGTGGTAATAACTAAACTGATTTATTGGTTTGTGAGATTTTTGCACAAGACCTTTGCTGAATGAAAAATAACTGCAACAGTACTCAGTTTTTTTACAAAGAAGGCTTTATTAAACTCTTTTCTTTAAACATTTATTATTTACTGTACCTTTGTTTACAATTTATTATAATTGTTTAAAATTAATTATATTTCAAATATTTTCTTGTGAGACTAAATTGGTTTCAGACTCATAAATGAAACGTTCAGTTCCACACATGGTACACTTTGCTTCATTAGAAACACTTTCATTAAAGGCTACAAAGAGGTATTAGTGACCTGGGTGTTTGTTTGCAGCTCTTCCTAACACAGTATGCTCAGCGGGAATCATCACAACAGAACATTTTTGCATGTCGTGTAACCACTCAAAATTAGTCAGCTGTAGATATGCTTTAAACTGGTTTATAAAGGATCCTAAAATCACATACTAATTATCCTATCAAGCAGCTGATATCAGTAAACTCACTGAAGCTAGAACACAATAAAAAAATAAGGGTGGCAAGTTGCAGATACCAGAGCAGGAACACTGCCTGATAACATAGATGAGGACTCTTATATTTATCCTGGTTGCTTGGAAACTACCAGTAGAAGAGGCTCCTGCCAGTGTGCAGGTGCTGCATCTCCTCACAGTGACAGCAGCAGCAGCAGGGAGTGGGACAGCACTTTTACCCACTGCGTTTAGGACTGGGCATGATTCTGGATCTACCAAACCAGTGACACCCAGGTCCAGCACAAGGCTGATTCTGGCAAATGGGACAGAAATTCTCATAATGGTGAAGGGATCACATCATATGAGCATAGGATGCTGGAAACCAACCAAAAAAAAAAAAAAAAAAGGGGTTTTAAAGTTTAATCCAGACGATCAAGAACAAAATTAAAAATGCAACAAAAAGAACAAAGTATTTCTTGTTCACTCTAGCCATTCTATGCAAATATCTACACAAATCATCTGAACCTGTGAAATTTAAAGGGCCTAGATGTGCTGCTTTGTAAATATTTGATTTCTAGACCAAAGTTCCATTAGGTAAACAGGATTTTCTCTGAGTTAAGCTCCTAGTAAAATGAATCATGCCCTTCTATTCATGTTAAATTGTGCCATTAAATAAACTTGATACTGACAATGGCTGTTTTAAATTCATTGTATAATTGTTCTTAAACACAATAAATACATATATATAAAACTTTTGTTATTTACTTGACAGACTTGAATCAAAGGAGCCTTTCCTGTCCGTTGGGTAAGTAGGAATATGTATATTTTCATGAATATTTATATATTCAACAACCATACAATATAATTTATGACATTATGTTGAGCATAAACATCCTGTTTCAATGTTATGGTTATTTACTGTACTTAAGCTTAGAAAACGTAGGTTTTAATCAATAAAGTCAGCAGACATGGATATTTTCCTTCCCAAAAAAATACTAAGAAATACGTTTTGCTCTTACCAATTAAAAAGAACTTACACTAAAATACATGTAGGAGTTAAATATTGCATTAAAATGTAGGTGGTTTATTAATTTATTTTCACTGACTTTATTCAGAAACCATTCTAAATATCATCTATACCATTTGTCTAAACCATGAAAAAATAATTGATAGTGTCCTTTAAAAAAAATTATGATGCTTCAATAGCAGAAGTAAAATCAAATTTATGAAACAGAAAAAAACCCACATTTTTAGCCTAATTATAGAACACTGCACTGATTTGCATATTTCAGCCATTGCCTTCATAGTGTCACAGCCACTTAAACAGTTATATGTTCCCTATATTAAAATGATAACTCATCATTCAAAAAAAAAGCTTTTTAAATGTGTCATACTCTGAAAAAGTACCATTATTTTACAAAATGTAGGCTAGTATATGTATTAGAGGTAATTATCTGTATTTTACTTGTGAGTCTGAATTTCACTTTTCATACACTGTTTTCCTTTCAGCTTCTTCCTTTATAACTTTCCAAAGTGTCCTAACTTTCTCCCTCCCTGTTTTCCTTCATAACTGTATCTTTTTTATGTGTCTTCAGTCACATTTCCTTTGTTTACACCATACTTTTTGCTATCAAGAATGTAAACTGCAGACAGAAGATGCCATACAAAATATCCATTTAGGGGTTAGTTCTACCATGTAATTATCAGTAACTTCCAAATTGTTGTACTAACTGCAAAACTAAAAGTCAACTTCAAATTCTGAAGTGTGAATTAAAGTTAACAAGCAAGAAAGCATGTAAATTATGATCAAAAGAGCTCAACAAATTAACATAAATAGGACTGAGATATGTCTTGCTTTCTGTAGCATAAAGGAACTCTGGTCTGTTTGAGTACATTTTGAATAAATTGCTTGCTGTTTCTACTTTCTACCAACTCAAAATTACAGGAAAATAGTTGGAGGGGGTTTGGAGGGTGCACTGCTCTTGGTTTGCATGCTTTGAAATGTCCAAACTCATTATTAAATTCAGTCCCTTCCATTAATAAGTTTCATTACTCCAATTTTTAATTTGTCCTATTGAGTAGGTTTTTTGGGCCCTCCACTCTTATAATGAAGTGATTATCTCAACTGAAAATCTCAACTAAAAAAAGAAGTTGTGTGCCATTGTGTCTGAGGAGCAAAGTTGAAAATATAAAAATCCAGGAAGGAAATAAAAAGGACAATACTAGGATTTATTTTATTTGCCACAAAATAGTAAAGCTTATTTCTGTAGTTCTTATCATGATCTTAAGAACCATGCTGGCAATTTTAGCATATTTGGGGATGTCGGCCTAGGAGGAAGTATTGTGCCTTGGGTTTGGGTTTGCTTCCATATGAGCAGATTGGTGTAAATCCACATTACGTCCACACAATTATTGTACGTGACTTTGTCACTAAAATTGATTCCTCTTGGGAATTCTAATCTGTACAAATTGACTTAGCTTTTTTCCAGAACCTTTCAGAGGTTTGCCTGTGATGTACTTGAATACTTTTGTGCAACTTCATAATAATGAAGATAGATAAAACCTCCCAAAATTGTTCCCTGTGTGCTACTTTTGCCTTGTACTTCCGTGTTTCATCCACCCCCAAGGAGGGCATCAGAGGGTTAGACCACCATGTTCTGAGGAGTGGCCCAAGCCAACATCCACCTCTTTGGTACTATGTCAAAGAGATGCTGCTCCTAGTCCCACAAAAACTGGGGAGTTCTTTTTTACCGAGAATGTGCCAGGGCCTGTATCGAAAGTTTTAATGCAGACAGCTGCATCCACCAGGCTTTTAAAATACTGTAATGTTTGCAGAAGAAATGCTGACTTATCCACAATTAAAATAACACATGGATGCCCTTAATGGCTCTTGCAGCCAGAGCTGGTCAAAACACCAATCTAAATTACTTTGGCTACCCACAGATGGCTTGATCCTGCACACCAGCCTCCCATTCATCTATCTTCTGTAAGGGATTTTTTTCCACATTTTCATTATACTGCCTGCAGGACCTAATTAAGCTTTTTCATTTTGCTGTGCCTAAGCATATGACTTCTTGGTGCTTTTCCATTGCTAATTGTTTGGGGAACATGAAGTGTGGCAACCTAAGACCTTAAGACTGCCACAGGTTGTTGAGATCTGCATGTGTGTGCAGGGCTGCAATCTTCCCATAAGAGATCCTACAAAGGAAAATTGGTTGATAAAATGTTGCATTCTTTCCCCACTCTCAGAAAGAAGCCAGAGAGAAGCAGATCTCTTTCTGTTGTAGTTTATGTCTAAAATGCAGGGAGAGAACAGCTCCTGTACTCCCTTGGTAAAAGCAATTCCATTTATCCTTCTTTCTATGCAAAGTGCATAGCAGAGAAGAAAAATCCACTCTCCTTTATTCCCTGTGCAAGACAAGAGTGTAATTTGGCACTGAAGTGAAAAGTAACGTCTTTAATGAAAGTCTCTAATGGCATCATTCAGGAGCAAAAATTCATGAAGTAGACAATCTATTCAGATAAGAGTATCTGAATGCAGTATTATAATTTTGGGCTAAAGTTGAATTTGAGATTTGTGTTGTCTTTCTTTTCCTCTTAGAAGTGAAGATAAGATCCTTAGGGAAGGCTGAGATATTTGTTAGTGCTCAATGCTGAGCCTGTAAGGGCACAGGCTGCTTCTCTCCAGAAATGTTATTTCCACACTTTTTGGGGTATGTTCATATTCAAACTAAGCAAGACCAAGAGGTTTCTGGACTTTCTTTCTTCATGTTACACAGCATTCATGTGGGTTTAGTATAAAAAAGAAGTCATGAAAATGATCAGAGTGCCTGGAAGACTTTAATATCAAAGGCAAGAGTTTTGGCAAAAATCCACCACTGAAAATGCATCAAATGAACTTCATGCAGAAAAGTTTGAAAGATTCAGACTTAAAAAGACATGACAAGTCAAGAGTCTGGATAAAAAAACATGGATACTGCAAAATGGTCACTGTAAATGGAACTAAGTGCCCGCTCGCATTAAGTTCATCCTGCTTTGTGCAAAGGACGTATAATATTCTTAAAGCAACATATATTTAAAATAGCAACAGTTTTTAATAACCTACATCAGCTCTCCATATTTGGTAATTTCATAATAGTAATGATACATAATTATCACCTCAACAAAATAGTTATCATTCTCTCTAGATAACTGGATTGGTTATCCAATTATTAACCACCAGCTATTTCTTGGCAGCTGATTTATCACAGCTATCTGCATGTAAAAGTTTATCACTTGATAAATTTCAGCTAATACTGCATGCAGATTTATAACTGGTCATTGGTCTGAGCCTGAAAATAAAAACCTCATTTTGTAAGACACAGAAAATTCATCATCTTTTAGGACCTGTAATAGTATTATATAATTAATAGAGACCATTATTGTTTTAAAACTGTGTTGCACAGTAGAAATTCTTTGAATCAATTCTTTTTGGTATCTAACTATAATTACATTACATGTAACTTCCATAATAACATGTGGTCAATATAACTTCAACACATGCAGTAGCAGAAAATCCCATCACCGCAACTAATAAGTTTGTCAAATGTAAAAGTATTTGTCTTCTCTTTTAGATGTCATTTAATAACAGGTCCCATATTGTTGAATTCAGAAGAGACAGAGAGAGAGAAAGAGAAACAACTGATCTTTTCTGAGTCTAGTGAAAAGAGATTCATTTACTGCCAGCTGCAGAGAATGGGATTATTTCTGGATAAGCAGGCAATAGCTCTTCAGTGAGATGGTCTTTGGAAATGCATGTGTTATATACATCTGGTTATCAGCTGAGACTCTATCTATTGTCTGATTATTCAATTTTTTTTTTGATTGATCGTTTGCTATAAGCGGTATAAATTTAAGTGGAAAGCCCAGAGAGAAACCTAAGTGAAAATTAATGCATCATATGTATTTATTTAATGATGAATAGTTATCTGTCATGGAAGAAAGAAGAGAGATACAAGTAAAATTGGCACTAGTTAATGCATTTTTTTACATTCTAATGAAAACACTAGAGGTCTGTATGAACTACTACTTTCCTCACCAAGGTCCCCTTTCTAAAAAGTATTAGTAGAAAATAATGGAAATCCATGTTTTTTCCAAATAACATCTTAATCACAAAATCTTTCAAAAATGGGTAATTACTTCTGCAAGACACAGAGCAACGGTGGGCTCAGATTCTTGGAAGTGCTTGGAAATGCTTCTAAAATACAAGAAGTAAAATATGTTAATTTTCTTCCAGAAGAAGAGTTCTAAGATACATCAAATAATTTAAATTTGTCACTCACATTTCATTCTCTTGCTTAGCAGTATTTTCTTTCCTGCAAGGCCGTTTGGCAGAATCTACAGGAAATTCCTTTAGAATTTCATACATTGGTTTGAGAGATCCCATTCTGCAGAAGTGAGATAGTTTAAATAAAAGCCTAGTCCTTGCAGGGTCTGTTGGGATAATACACAGTCCACTTCCTAAATACACAAGTTTTTTCAATTCACAGTCAGTTTTTGTGGGGGTTTGGTTTGTTGTTGATATTTTCATGGACAGTAGGTTGTAAGGCACAAACCAAAATGTAGTCACAGACCATCCTCTGTAACAAATTCCATCACTCTTTTTCCTCAGCCCGGTTATGAGGTAGCACCAAGCAGAAGGAGCAAACACTGTTCCTACTGTTCCTACCCAGCTTCTGAAGAGAGAGGGCAAAAAAAATATTTTTTTTAAAATATTCCCCTTCAGCAGAGGAAAAATGCAAAAAGAGGAGATACTAGACTCATTTTGCCCCATTATTATGGCACCAATAAAACTACCAACCAGAACATAATCTTGTAACTCTCTTCATATTTAGGCCAGGTATTCAGGAGCTGTTTTCATGAAAAGCACAGGAGGGCTGAACACACTTGACAATTATTTAAACTCATTGTTTAGACCCCGGCAGTTATTTCTTATGCTTAAAACCACTCGGGCTCTCTGACTTAGGCATGGAGCAGCAGATCATCTGCTTTTGCAGAGAATACCCTTTAAAACAACAAACTCTTTACCTGTGAGGTTTAGCCAGGAGGCAAGAGGCACATGTCAGGGTTCTGCAAAGGCTCTTCACTGGGTGAGGCTTTCAGGGTAGTCACAGAGAGACAGGAGGGATTTGGGGGATGACAGCACATATGGATACCTGTGGAAGACTCTGAGAATCTATACCATTTTATTCCAGGTAGTATTACTGACATACTTCTCTTCCAATTTCCCAAAACCCAAATTGCCTACTTTCCATTATTTTAGGACTCTGAAACAGGTATGAATACAGCTATTTTATAGATATTTATATTATTTTTTTTGCTTGAAGCTCTCTCACAAGAAATGGTTACAAAGCCACAGAATTAATAATGTTGGTCCATTCCTGTGACTGAATTTTTCAGCGGCTTTGTGACATTACTCAAAGTTTAAAGATTCCTAAATTTTGTGGTTTTTCTACTGATCTGCAATCTAAATCTAATTTATTTTATGATTTCCTTATTTGCCTGATTTTTTCATTCTACATCACTTCTACTTTCACACATGGAGCAATATATATATTACATAGAAAACAGACTAATGAATTTAGTCAAAAAATGTTATTTTACTAATTCCTAATTCCTAAATTAACTTTCATTTGCAACAAACTCAACAGAAATTCACCCTAATAAATTCTTTTTCCCCTCTCTGAACTTAATAATATCGGTAACAATGTTCTTCATTATTGGGAAAGTCAAGAGCATGAGATCACTCTTTTTCTCTTCTGGTTATTCTATTTCCCTTTCCCTTTTTTTTACTGTCTACTATGTCTGTCTTCCAAAACTTCCCTTTCACTAGCAATTCTAGAAAAACAATACATATCCACATAATTTATGTGCTGGTTTAATTATGAACAATTCCTCAGCACTGAATATTTGTACTCTCACCTATATACAAGATAGTTGGGAGGTTTTCTAGAGGAGGGCAAAAATTATGTGCAAGAGAATGTTTCTGAAAGAAATTCAGGAGGCTAAAATATTCAGGGAGTGTAGGAATGAAAAGAAATTTAGCAACATAAAAATAGAGAGGAAAATTGAGGGAAAAGGACAACACAAAGAAACAAAAAGGGAGATATTTTCTTAGTGGAAGATGGGATATTTTTCTTTAGTTCAAATTAAATGGCAGTTCAAAAGCACTATGTAGCTATCCACTGAGTTCAGGGATTTTTTTATCTCAGGTTCAGGCCAGATTCTTATAACTCTCACCATTCTTCAAGCCAAAGTGCAACTTTTTCAACATCAGCCATACACACTCTTTGTGTACACAGAGGTGTAGCAGGTTATAACAACTTTGCTGCTGATGTAGCTCAAAAAAAATGGGAATTAGGTAAAATTCTGCTTTGCCAATAGTAGGATAAGGGTTTTATTGCTAACAGTTTAATTACTGTTCTTCAAGTTGTTTCATTTCCAAAGTCTTCAGCTTTGGTTCTGAAATCATTTAAGGATCAGTTTTGCCCTATAAAATGAAATCGTTCACAACATATTAGAGCATAATTAAAAGTTGGAGAATAAGCCTTAAATAGGAAGTAAAATAACTGAGTGACTGTCATGCATGGCCAGCAACTGACAGTTGACATTGTTATGGTAGTGACTCTGCTGCTAATGCCAAAGGGTTTGTTTAATTTGAAAAGTTTAAATGGATTTCCAACAAATATAGAGGTTTTTGTTTTGTTTTGTTTTTCAGTTGCCTGTAATCATGTATGCAAAAAAAAACCCAAACAAAAACCAAATCCAAAACCAACAAACTTTTTGAGGTCTCCACACTTGAATCTTGTAGCCTTTATTCTCAAGGATATGGATGGAAGGTTGAATCAGCTGCCATCCTGTAGCCAGCTACTGTTATTAAACATTTTGATAACAACACAGATAGACACCAGAAAGTAGTTTTAAGTCCCAACAATTACAAATTTTCATAGGATGACAGAATGATTTGGGTTGGAATGGACCTTAAAGATCATCTATTTCCAACAAGGGCCACCCACTAGACCAGGCTGCTCGAAGCCCCATCCAATCTGGCCTTGAACACTTGCAGAGATGAAGCATCCACAGCTTCTCTGAGCATCTAGTTCCAGTGTCCCACAGCAAATTTCCTAATATCTAATTTGAATCTACTCTCTTTCAGTTTAAAGCCACTCCCTCTTGTCCTATCATGTAGTGACTTAGCTTTCTCGAAAGTCCTTCTCCAGCCTTCTTGTGAGCACCTTTAGGTACTTGGAAGGCTGCTATTAGGTCTCCCCAGGGTCTTATCTTCTTCAGGTTCAACAGCCCAAACTCTCTCATCCTGTCTTCATAGGAGAGGTGCTCCAGCCCTGTGATCAGTTTCATAGCCCTCCTCTGGACTTGCTCCAACAGGTCCACATCCTTCTTATGTTGGGAACTACAGAGCTGGATGCAGTGCTCCACATGGGGTCTTATGAGAGCAGAATAGAGGGGGAGAATCACCTCCCTCACCCACTGGTCATGTTTCTTTCGATGGAGCCCAGAATACAGTTGGCTTTGTGGGCTCTGAGTGCACACTGCTGACTCATACAGCGTTTCTTTTCAACCAACACTCTGGATGCCTTTTGCCAGAAGCACTTATTTACCAGAAAGTACCTACTAGATATGGCCTTGTTTATTTTCTTGCCATCTAAATCAAGGGACAGAAAGTAAGGAGAGTTTTCCAGGCACAATATGAACAATAAATAGTCAAAATGAAAAATTACCAACTTTCAGACTCCATTTTTCACCTGAACTGTTTGTTCTGAACTATTTGAAAGTAGCTAACACCTTCATAGAAATTAGGATCAATATTCGAAGGAGGAAAACTGAAGCATTTCTCAAATAGTCTAATTCATACTGCAGATCTATTCTTTCTTGGTGTAAAAAATGGATACAGGATGGAAATGGAAGCTACATCTTCTGGGACACTGAAGTTATTGAAACAAAACTGGAGCTCGTTATTGTGGTTTATATAGCAGTATTGTGCCAAAGTGTTCCCATTTCTTTAGCAGAGATGGAGGAACCTGAGAGGTATTGAATAAGGCTTTGTTTCCTTGCAAAATGAATCTTTTCACCTATATACACACACGTATTATTCATGGTTATACTTTAAATCTGGAATCAACTATGATTTGGTTTCAAGCTGACCTTGTCTAGGTGTCAGTAGTGAGGTGTATTTCATATTCTGGATGACTCTTTATAGACTATAAAACTGTCTTGCTGCATAGAGCATTCACAGAAAAGTAAAGTTCCAGCCATGTAATTGTATAAGGATGAGTAATGGTAGTGTGGTTTTGCTGGGAGAAGGCAAAAATCATTCAAGGGGAGTTCAGCAAGAAGGTATCAGAGTGGGAAGGAGGAGTCAGAGAGAGAGACCTTAACAGTGTTCGTTCCTTCACAGAATCTTGCGGTTTGGGAAGAGATGCTGGAAGCAATTCTCAGCACAAAACTGTTTCGGTAGCTTAATTCAATAGACTATATAAAACGAAATTTAGTCTAAGGTGTGCCTGTATTTTAAACTTCTAATGTGCATTTCCCACAGCGGTAAACCACTTGAAGTGAAACTTTCTTTAAATGTTTGCTAGACATGGTGCATAACAGTGCAAGCAGAGCCCTCATCTGTCAGGGACTGTGACCACATAATCCAGGGAAAAACGTTACAGAAATTAGTAATAATGGAAGCATAAATCTCCATGAGCCCTATTCTGTGCAAATCATAGAATCAGGGAATAGTTTGGCTTGGAAGGGACCTTAAAGATCGTCTGGTTCCAATCTCCCCTGCCACAGGCGGGGGCAACTTCCTTAGATTTGTAGTGTTATTTATATTTTATTAGATTTATATTTACTGTTATTGTAACAGACAATAACAATCAGACAATGAAATTTTCCCATCTGCTGCAAGCAAGTTGTCAAAATGTCATACTGTGCAACTGTTCCTTGGAGCTTAAAACAGCAATGCGAAGGAGTGTCCAGGAGAAGTACTGTAACATCCAACAAGTGCAAGGGAGAAGATGGAAGGAAGATCACATAAAATACATACTGAATCCCCCAAATTTACTGTAGGTTGGCTGGGGTTTTTTTTTGGTTTTTTTTAGTTTTTTTTTTTTTTAACATATAGCAGCCAGAGTGGATCATTAGTTTGCAATCAATTCTGCTACCAAAATATTTCAAAGAGTCTACAACGTGATTTAAAAAATATGACTATTGTAGTTTAAAGGAGTTTAGGCATGGGAAAATAAGATACAACCTGAAACCAAAAATGTAACCTGATTAAACTCTACATTGAATATGCTCCTCAAAAGATCTTCAATGAGGAAGAGAGAAAATTATTAATATCCCATATTGTTAGATTTCCTGATAGTGAACCAGGGAGTGGAGCAAGCCCTTAGAATTTGGAGGTAATAGTCAAGAAATATGCCAGGCAGAGAAAAGCAGGAGAGTATCCAGGCTGCACTCTTCTATGTCATGGAAGGTAGGAGCACAACTGAATGAGGAAACCTGAGAAAGATCCCACCCTACACAAAAAGGACATTTCTCAAAGGAGTCAGGCACAGGACCTCTGTTCTCTAGTTGGCTGAGACACTAGAAAAGTAAGCAAAATAAACCAGTATGAGGGTTCCCTAAGGGGGAAAAGGTCTCTTAGTCAGTGTCAAACAATTCTTCTTGTAAATTAAAAAAGAGGTAAAGAAAAATTTCAGCTAGATGATTCATGCTTGCATCATACCTGCATGACAAGAAACCAGCAGCTCTTTCATATGTCCAGCACTGTATAGGGAAACTGCAATACCGGTATCATGACAAGCCACCGGTCCTTTTTGCCACATACTACCCTCAGGTGAGTCATCTGGGACAAAAATCCTTTCCCTTATGAGATTAAATATAATGAAAAAATCCAGATATATGTTTAAGAGAAATAAATATGATCCCTTGATTTCAACAGCTTTATTCTGGATTTACATTGAGGTAATTCACAGTGGTGACACTTGTATATCCTTCTGTAAATCAAAAGGCCTTTCTGCCGATATTTTAGGAATTCCCTTGGTTTGTGACTTTTTGTTCCCTTACGCAACATAAATCTTATTTTTTTCACAGTGAATACAGAAAGTTAATAAACACAAGGTCTTCCAAAGCACTGAAGTATTAGGAATATTTACCAGAAATCAAGGAAAGTGTAGGCAACATAGCACTGGTCTAGAGGATACACAGCTGGTTGTGTGATGCACAACTGCCATTTCCACTCATCTCTGAACAAACTGGAATTGAATCCAGTTCTGTGCAAGGTTATAGAAGATTCTCCTTCTTATCAGATGCACTTCCCATATCCATCTACCATGGAAATTGTTGCACAGTGGGACAAGACTACAAGAATGTGTTTTAGATTCACAGTATCTGGTATCTTCGTTTATACTGTAACTGCACTTCCAAAGCACACTCTTGGAAAAACAATCAGTTTGTCTTGACTTCACAAGCTGTACTCAGAAGACTGAAAGTTCTGTCTCTTTCACATCTCCATTTTGCTGCTTTAAACCTTGAGTTGCTCAATCCAAAATAATTAAATTACATCAGTAAACTTAAGGCAAATGAGAACACAAATTTAATTTAAGCCTTTTGACAGCTTGAAAAGTGGAGGGGAAAGCATGTGATGCAATTTTCAAGACATTTTTTTCTTTTACATGAACTGTGACATTGTCACATTGTACTTGATTAATCTTCGGTGAACTGTGCTTTTGTGTTCCATTCAGTGCTTCTAAGACAGCTTCTCTGGAAAGTACATAAAGTTGCAGAGATCTGGTTTTGTAACCTTAAATAGTTAGTCTTTCGGCTCCAGTGCTACTACTATGATTTTAATTTAATCTGCTGTTCAGTGAAATGCTGCGGAAACACTAAACCCATCACTTAATCCTACACCTGTCAATGACGGTCCGGTGGAGTTGTCAAATCCAGTCAAATGACACTCCTTCAATGCATACAATATTACTAACAAATTGGATAATCAATCACATTTGCATAGTTTGACAGTAGTACCCAGAATATACTGAATTTAAAACAGATCTTTAAGAGGCAGGACCCACTTCTCTTGTACTAAGGAAGAAAAAATACCACATGGACATTACCAATTTCCCAGTCAGACTATACAATTACAGGACACCCTGGGAAATGGTTAGGTCACTGGAAATCCTTTTCTTTGCCTTACTATGAAGTTTTCCCATGGGAAACGTAAATAATTGGACATTACTTTAGATGACAGAAAAATAATTTTGCAACAGGAGAAAAAAGGTCAGGGAGATATTAAGCAGATTTACACAGGTATCTTTACATTAAAAAGCTAGTATTTTGTTTCTAAAGAGCATCAGGATAACATTGTTAAGCATAGGCTGTGCCTGCAGCCACAGTAAGTATTTTTAATTAGGAGGAATTCTAATACTTAGCACTTAGCTGTACAGAACATTGTTGGGGTTTAGTTCTGCCTGCATCACTATTGTCTATCTGGCTGCCATAAACAGCTCTGAAACCAGCTGATCCCCAGAGTCTGAATATTGATCTCAATGTCTTTGTTCTTCTCTGCTCCACAAGCTTTGCCTAATCCTCTACAGGAAAATGTCTTAATGATTTAATTACCTGATCGTGTATATACAACTTTGAATATTTGCCCCCGTCTTGCCTAAAATTCAGGTTGCACAGTGAGTGCAACAGTTTTCCCAAAATACATTTCACTGGGATAAGAGTTTTTTGAAGAGAGGATGAGAGTAGAGAAGGGACATATCTAAAGACAGAAAAAATACAGCCTAATCATTTTGCAAATAAATTCTGCCTAGCACCTGCAGAAAGATACTTTAATGGAAAATGGAGTACTGTATGTCAGCTTTTTTATGTATTCATGTCCTCCTTGGACAAAATGCACCTCCTCAGATTAGAACTGCAAAAAAATTTTTAGTTTTGCAGAAAAAAAAATCCATTTACAGTATTATATTCCATGCTTTTTGAAAATTAACCCCTTATTTTTTCCCCACTCAGGAAAAAATACATCTTGCTCTTATTAATTGAATAAATGTGCAGAATTAGAAAAAAAATCCCAAAACCTTTATTAACATGTTTACAAAATTACTATGCAATTTAATCCTTAATTGAAATGTACAAATAGTAGGTTATGTTCAATTGTTTGGTATTTTGGGACAAGTGATAGGGGATTTTGGTGTTAAGCTGTTCTTTTTAACCGCACCTATTTGCCCTCATCTATTCATTATGGAAATGAATGTAAAATACTTCTTTGCAATTACTTTTACTCTTCCAGCCCCCTCTTTTTTCCTGTAAGTATCCAATATACTAGTTGAAGGAATCACTGGAAAAAATTTGCCTTTTGACAGTAAGTCTGTCGGCAAAAAGAGGAGGCTCTGGAGAATATTCTCTTTCTCTGCAGAATGTACAGCCTGAAGTGCAAAACAGCAGTATCCCTCCACTTCTATCTAAGCATTCTCATCCTTACCTAAAATTGAATTAACTTTAAAGTAAAGGTGGGATTCAGCCCACCAATTTAATTCATGCCTGGGAGTGTAGGTAACCATCCACTGAAAAGTGGCCTGAAATATTCACCTTTTTTTTTCAACAGCTTATGAAAGTAACTTCCATCTGATTGATTTTCTAACAGGGAAACTTTCCATCTCTTGATGCTTATTCTCTAAATCATCTAGTTACCCTCACCGAATTCCTTTTAACATCAAATCAATTTAGATTCTCTTTTGTGCTCAACAGGAACAATTTCTAATATTTTTTTCACGTGACATGAGAAATGATTTTACAAATTACTGGAATACTAGTTTCAACCATTAGGTTGATATGTGCTTCCCAAAAAGAATTTGATTGAAGGGATATCGCTTTTGTTTTTAATATTTTTATTCAGGCCTGACAACAGAGAAGCAACTGACAGTATAAATGGTGATAGTGTTGTCAATTAAATTAAGATACATTATGCCTGGTTTGTCAACATTTATGATTTAAATATATCTTTGTACATTTGGAAAGGAGATATTAGCTGAGGCTGATTTACATGCAAGACAAAATTCTTGTTGAGAGGAAAATAAAAAAAGGTATTTCTGCTCTGTTCTGCATTAGTTGTCCTAAAGTTTGAATGACCCCACAGAAGTCAGTTATGCCACTAGTGTTTGGAGCTATGTGAGTTAAAACAGGATGGGTCATTAATTTATAAACACCTTTTGTGGGCTTTGCATACAGAATGCAAAGAAGATTGCACTGTAGAAATATGTTTGCAACATCAGGTATATAAAGACATAATAACATCCATAAGTTTACTGCAAAGATGAAGAAGCATAACACTGTATTTGCCCAGTTGGCACATGTGCAACTGCTGACATGGACAGGAACTTTGATCATAGCTCTGAAAATATGGTTGTGGGGGAATCCTTTATTCTTCAGGCACACACAGTTTTAAAGATATGTATAGTGTTACCAGACAAGACAGCTTGTACAAGCTTGTCCTGGTGATACTAAGTCAGAGAAAGGAACTATGACTTTTGCTTAGTAGAAGCACCCTTTATTGAAGGGTTTTCTTTGCCTCCTTGTGAGACACACATAAAGCAGTGTCTTTTACTGTCTGCTGCATTAATATCAGCGTCATGCACGCAGTCCTACTGTTAATATTGTAGAGGTGGCACGTGTTTGTGGGTAAGTAACCTGCCTGTTTACAGTGCCATTAGGAAACTGCTGACTCCCCCAGTTCACAGGCTCGTTTAAACCTTTCTCTGCTTCTGTCCTGCTGAGTATTTGGTATTCAACACCGTGTGAGTGATTTCCTGCGGCCTCCATTACACAGGTTGTTGGGTTGCTAAGGAATAACTCTCAAGAGGTTAAGAGCCTTGCAGTCACCTTGATCTCAGTGCCAGTGATTACCTGTGCTAATTTTCTGCTTGGTGTTATACTGCAGCACTGACCAAATCTTATTGGCTGTCCCTTGACATGGAGAAGTAGGAACAATTATGGCTGTAGATAGAGAGATGTACTGGTTGCTTTCACACTACAGTCTCTTCAACATATTATTACAGATGAAACATCATAATTCAACTTAAAATTTTCATACCCAGTGAGGGGCCAGCTGTCCTTATTCTGTCCTGTGAGCCAGAGCCGAGTTACTACAGAAAAACATAGTCGTCCTTCAGCCTCACTCTAACTGCTGCCAAGTGAACTATTCTTCACCAGCTTCATGGTCTTCAACCTTGAAAAAGTGAATTTGTCCTGTCTTTATGCAAATTAAATTAATGTCAACTCTAGGTGAAAAGTTTCATGTGACAAGGCTTTTAAATTTAATATTTTTTCTTTAAATTGTCTGTTATCTTCTACTTAAAAACACACATTGAATATTAAGTATGGGCTTACTGAAGCTATTAATCATTCTGCTAAATAAAATCACTAGGAAGCTGTGAATACCTGTAAATAAAATAATAGCTTTGATACCTGCTACTTCTTAGTTCCATGCAGACTGGAGTGAGAGACAAAATAAGAGCTGTCATATAGTTTAGAAAAAAATTTTCTAGTTTTGCATTACGATACAGAAACATGATTGCTATACACAGTCTATTATTATTTAATGATATTTTGCGTCCTCTGCCACACACAGCTTACCTGCTGCTGGGTTTTAGTCTCTCAGGGCTGTTTAATTTAGCTAGTGTTTCACATGAAATGCATCTTAGGATTTCTTTTCTGAAGTAAATTACGAAAAGGGCCAGAGTCATCAGCAACTCTCATGATCTTCAACTGCAGTATTGTGCAGACAGACAGTACAACTTATTTTATTACTTGCAATAGGGCACTTGCACGTGGAAGAGATGTGGCAGAGATGGAAATTGTGCTCTGACCTGCTTTGGTAGAATTCTTGCAAATTATTCCCTAAAAACCCCATTCTGCTCAGTGTTCAAGAGCAGAAATTATCCACAAGTCCATTCCCTGTAATGAAAACTTCTTTAATATGTAGCTGATCTTTAAGGTCCTTTCCAGCCTAAATCATGCTATCACTCTATAATCTCCCTTTATTTTCAGGGTAAGTTTTCTTCTGTGCTTTGTCCTTTCTACCTCTCTCTTTTCTACCTTTTTCCTTTCTCATTTAAAGCTCCTCCTTCTCTTGTGATACTTTCTTCATGCTTCTTACCTTTGCTATTCCTAATTGTCCTTCTCAGGCCAGTGAAAAACTTAGAGTATATGTTAGTAGGCAGAGTAATACACGCTTCTGATTTTCCATGCAGAGCCTTTATTGGTTCATTGGTTTGTTGGTTTTGAGGGTTTTTTTGGTGCATGAGATAGATAAAACTTTTTTGCTATTTCTTCACCACAACACCAGGAAGATAATCTGGGATTGACTTTGCTATTGACAGCTCAAAAATAGTTTTCTCATGGACCTGTGCAGTTTCACATGTGTTTGTTTCCCTTGATGGTGTCTGTCCTTTCCCAGATTGGTCCTATATTCTTTCCTGAACCTGAGAGGCAATGCATCCCAGTAACACTTATTTAGCATTTATTGTCTTAACTTTGTACTTTTTCTCTTTTTGATGAAAATAATTTGGTGGACTCAAGGACCAGCAAGCAGTCCAATCCTTTTCATGTTTCTCTAAATCAAAGTAACTGTCTTAGTTCACCTTCTCACTCATTTCCCACTCTTTCATGTATTTAACTGTCTTCCTACTCCACTGATGAAGCTATGTTAGACCAGAAAAGAAGAGGTGTCAGTTTTGGAATGCTAACTTCATTTGATCACTCAGAGAATTACACTATAATGATCCTCTAATTACAGAGCTGTCTCACTGTGTTAAATCCTTTCTGTACGTGCTGTGAACTGTTTACACTGTTCTGCGTGCCTCAGACTTCACATTTCCAAATATACAGTGATAGCTGACAACAGCATTGACAAACATAATGTACATTTTATGGTTGTACAAAATAAGTGGAAGGACTTTGAAGAAGAGATTGAAATTTGAGAGTAAGCCAATATTAACACAGAAGTTTTAATCAGTGTGTATTTTCCTATAAACCAGTTCATTCTTTTTTTTCTGTGTTTTTCTACAGTGGTTATGTCTTTGATTATGATTACTACAGAGATGATTTCTACAATCGGTATGTGTGCCTAAATTTTTGTACATCCTACATGATTTCTAATGTTTGTTTATAATACAATCCCATCATTTGGTTAAACAGGTCAGTTTGGATTTTATGTATTATTCATTGCATTATTTCTATTGTGTATCAGAAGACTATTTGAATATGTCACAGAGAAGATTACCACCACCAAATGTATACTTACGAAACAGGTCTTTTGATTTTATCCTTCTCTAAGAGCTTTTGGGGCATTTGTTGTGCTGAACAGTTTAATGGTAGTTTAATAGAGTTCTTCCAGGCTTACTTTCACTGCAATGCATAGTGGTTGCAAAATTCTTCAGTATGAGATTCATGGCTTTGTCTTTCCACCCATGTATATGAAAAGATACAATGTCTCCTCAAGAATGTTCCAAGACCATTTAGAAATCCAGAAGAACCTTGAGAGAAGCAAAAGCACAAGTTGAACAGCAAGTGCGTTTCTATAGGACAAAAAGAATTTGGATACCTGAGCAACTGGAGATTCTGCCTTGAGTATTCACACACAGCCTAGCTCAGCACTGTGAAAATGTGTTTATTCAAATGTAGCAGAATCCCCACAACACAGGAGTAGCATGAATGCTCACAGATAACCAACTCAGGATCCAGCAGTGCTGTGTCTTTGCATTACAGCAGCTAGGTTTAGCACAGGACAAGTGAGTCAGAGAGGAACAAAGCATTGCTCCACCAGCTTCTTCTAATCTGAGATTTTTTTATGTAAAGCAATGGACAATGGCAGGGGAACAGTTTACACCCAGAAGTTAAGTTAGCATGGGCTATATACTCTTCTGCTTAGGAACACAGCAGAAAAATGTAGGAACAATGTCTTCAGTTTTGTTTTCTCCTGATGTGGGTTCAGTTTGAGCCACTAGTTTTGGGTTTGCATGTAAATCACCTTTGGACAAAGCTAAACATAGTGTGATATAAACATGACGTAAAACCCATCAATGCAGTCCAGCCTTTGCAGCAGGGGTAGCACATGTCCTGTAAAAAGTTAATTTCCACAGGCTTTTATTTTTTTCCAAGGTTACAGCTCTGAATTTCATCTGTGGAATTTTATGTTTTTAAACAGAAGAGTGTTTCTCATCTCTGCCACATGAATATTAAAGTTATCTGTCTAGTTTTTTTCCCTAATTCTGTATGTTATGGGTAGCAGAAATTATTAACTATAATGGTTATATTTTCAGCAAAAAAAAGATAAATACTTGGTGCCTGTCTTGATAATTGTGTTGTTATGGAAAACCATTCACAGTGAAATGTATACATGGCTCTATTTGCTAGTATAATTTTTAAATTTAGAAGCCTTTCAGAATTAAGACACCAGAACTTTTATTGTAGAAAACCCAAATATGCAGTTGGCCTCATAAGGCTGGACATGCTGATCTTCTGACAATAAAAACTGTGAGAGGTTAACAGTGTCTTTCATATGCAAGTTGATGGAAGGGAAAGATGAAAATCTCCATATAGTAGTCATAGAAAAGAAAATCCCATGGAGATTTTGATGTATGAACTATTTATAGGAAATTGAAATTAAGAAATATAGTCATGATTCTTTGAATTTTTGAACTTCTGAACTTTCTGAATTTCTGTATTTTACCTCAAACCATAGATCTTGTTTTCTAATATTCCAGCCAATTGATTCTATTAATTTTCCAGCCTTCCTGAAGGGAGAATATGTCTTTCTTACCTTGAATTATGAAGTAATGGGGTCAAAAAAAGGGTGTTAGGAATGGATAGTTCTTTAAAATAAAATCTATATGAAGACAGATTGGCAAGATCAGAACTTTAAATTTAGAAGAGTGACTGAAAGGCATAGTTGTATGCACATTAGTGATTATTGGGGCAAAGGACTGCTTTGGAACTGAGCATTTCTCTTTATCATTTCTCATATTGCAAGCACAGGGAAAACAGGCACAGTACTTCAAAACTATAAATGAAAGCATTTTTTTTTAAAAGAAAGCATATTATTGGAATATATAGAACTTGATAAAACAAAATACCAAGCCCAAAATTTTTGCATAATTTCATTTAAAAAGTAGCAATAAGTAGATAACATCACTTAGATAACAGTTCTTTTATATATTTTGAGAAAAGGAAACACAGTTTCACATTTCACTGTATAATCTAAACACAAACCATTGGAAGCTAGAAAATAATCACCTTTGGAGTAATAATCACATAATGAACTTTCGCATGACAGCTTAAGGCTCTTCACAAACATGTTTTTCCAGTAAAGTCAAAAATGAGTTTGTGACCAACCTGCAGATCCTCTAATATGGTAAATGATGAGTGACAATAAACACTAATATTTTTTGTTGAAAGTAGAAAAAAAATGGTTTAGTGTTCATCTTCACATGAAATTCTTTAGCTTTGCTCACAGTGGCTGCAAACTGCTCATTTGTGGGAGTATTTGAGGCCATGGAGTTCAGAGTCAGTGAGTGTGACAGGATCTCTGTGACACATTTTGTAGACAGCTATGGAAAAGGAGGGAGATGGTTACATTGTCTGTAGGATTAGAGTACAGACAGAAGTGTGGTTTGATTTAAGCACTAGGTATGTACCTGCCAGAAAATGGGTTAGAAGATTTGACTGCTTCCTGTTCAGCACACTATTAGATGCTCTGGTGAGAGAATTACTGTTTCCTGTGTGTCTGTTTTCAAATGTGTACCTATCTGCCCAGCTGGGTGACAGTACTCACAACTGGGAAAATTAAACATGCAGTTATAAATTTCCATAATTACTAGCTGCAAGTAAATTTGAGAACATTTTATGAGGATGTTGCTTATCCCTCTGCTTCATACTCTGAATTGAAAATCTTCATTTTCTGAACTTTCTTCTCCTGACCTATCGTACCCAGAACCCATAGCTTTTATGTTCTAAATATAACTGTAGCTTTGATTACCTTTTCTACTGCCTTTATTTTCCTCCACACATGTTAGTTACCTGCTATTGATAACTGTATTTTTAGGATTGAGCTATTCTCTCTGGGAAAAATAGTTCCTTTTTCTTGTAGAGTATCTTTTATTGACTGTAGTGGTAAAAGTCTGAATATCTGTCTGCTACAGTGGTTTTGGTTTGAACAATATTTCTTTTTTAATTTATTAAGCATGCTTGGGTATTTTAGTGTTTCTACACCCATTCGTTCTTCAGTAAAAAAAACATATGCAAAGTCTCTTGTTATTTCACAAACTGTGAGATATTTCTTTATGGTGATGGTTGTCTTCAGGAAGGTTCTCTTTTGTACTTTACTTTTACATCTTTAAGGATAGCAGATAGAAAACTAGAATTTAAGCCATGCATGTAATAAGGGAGCTGAAATGTCACAACAAAATGTACTGCTGTTGGCTGTGAGCAATGAAATGATATGGACCTGTGGAAAGCAAGTTATGGATTTTCCATATGGCAAACAGCAGAGTCCCATAGTACATCCTTCATTTAAAATGACACAAAAAATCTGAGCTGGTCTGTGCACCGGTGTGTGACTGAAATCTGAATAAGGCACTTAATGTGCATAGGTCCTTGAAATCTAATTTGATTTGATATAAAGTGATTACAGTTTCAAAGGGTAATTTTCTCAAAGATAACATGCAAATTTAGTTGACAGAGCTTCTATGACATAAAATCACAGAGGGTTTTATGGAGTCCAGCTGACTTAATCTTTTCTAGGTTGTTTGATTACCATGGCCGTGTCCCCCCACCGCCCCGTGCAGTGATTCCACTCAAACGTCCTCGTGTGGCTGTGACAACAACTCGTAGAGGCAAAGGGGTTTTCTCCATGAAGGGAGCATCACGATCCACTTCAAGTGGGGCTTCTTCCTCAGGATCCAAATGTGAGTTGCTCATATCAGTTGAATATTATTGAAACAATGATCCTAGCAATGTCTGCAAACAGACAGCTTCCACTATATAGCCCTATTGCAGTCATTTCCTACCCTCAGTCTCTAGCTTGAAAAACTGGCTTGATTACCAAAGCTTCCAGGCCTTTCCTGCAAGTCAAGGAGCACACTGATGACATTTTTGAGGGAAATTCTTTCAACATTTGACCTGCTCCCTTGGCCTCAGAAAAAGCCTGTTTAAAATCTTCTCTCAACCTGACTCATACACCATGAGATCTTGTGAACAGCTGGTAATAAAACAAACATAATGATCCTGTTATATAGACAGACAGAGGCACATTGATTTCTGTGGAGACTTGAGGGTGTATGTAAGCAGGTGGGGGTGGACTGAGGGGGGCAGGGGAGGTTGGGTTATGTCTACTTTTTTTACCAGATTCCTTTGAGTGTAGAGAGAGGCGAAGTGTTTTTCTCTGTTTTAAAGGAAGTTCAAAACAGGATTGGCAACTTGGGGTTATTTAACCCTTCTTTAGTGAGTTGCCCTTAGAAAAGCTGATGAAGAATAGGCATTCCCTCCTCCAAGCTCACAAAGCTGCCCACTCCATAGTATGTCCTGGGAACTTCATCTTCCTCTTCGTGCATCTTTCAGCACCCACCCGCCTTCCCCTGCCCCTTATGTGGAGTGATACTGTCCTTGGAAGCGTCACTGGACGAGGAAGAGAAAGATCAGGTAGGGATCAGATATTAGAAAGAATGAAGGAACTTCAATAAGTCTTTTGCAGTACTAGAGTGGCCAGCAAAACATCATGCTGTTTTACATACAACTGTGAAATAAGTGAATCAACAGTACATCTTACTGCCACAGGAGTTAATTATGGCATCAACAGGACCCAGTCATATACTCTGTTTGAATAACATATTCAAATCTCACATGCTAATATCCAATAAAATAGGTGGACCTCTAGTGAGCCCACTAGGGTCCATTCTTGATCCTATTGTATGACCTGATGATACCAGAGACCTTGAAGGAAAACATGAAATAAACACATAAATACATGTGACTGAAAAACTGGACACGTGGTAAACACAGCTACAGATAATGTTGTACACTCAGGAACAAAGAGCTCAAGATATTCCTTGGAAAGGATGATGTTATGACAGTGAGAGGCTCTGTTGCCTGTACAGTTAAATCACTCACAAGTCTCCAGGGAATGAATGGGTTGGATGTCCATTACCACTAACAGGAGCTTTGATGCTTAACACACAGGAAGGCATCTAAATTTAGGTGTCATATTGTGAAGCTCACTCAGACACTAAGAGTAGCAACTGGGAGTAGCAACACTTCCTTTGTTCTCTGAGGATGACCATGAGTCTAAACATTTTCATACACACCTTGAAGTAACCCTTTCCTCAATACTTTAAATAATAATAAATTGTATTTTCTTCTATTATTTTAAAATAAAGTATGCAGCTCAAGATTTTCACTTTACAAAACTTAGAACTCAAATTACTTTTTTTAGTCATTTTTGGTCCTTGAATCTTTGGGTTTTCACAAGGTGAATCAAAGCTTTATTTGGATCTCATTTGTTCATCATTTACTGTTGTCTTAGCTATATGAATATTTGTAGTATCAGTGCATTCAAATCACTAATTGTCCTAAAGTATGCTCTAATAAGGATGAGCTTTTTCGACTCACTTTGCCATGAAAAGAGAGATCATTTTCAGATAAGTTTTTTATATATTTTTCTTATTTTCCAGAACAAGAATAACTATAAAATTATTCTAGAGAGCTGAGGATCTTAGTATCCCAACAGATGTCAAGAAAAGCTCTCACCCAGAAATCTGAATTGTAGTGAATGAGACAGAGAATATTACATTAACATATAGATACTTGTTCCTCAGAACTACTGCAAAATTTACTTTATTTCTTCTGCATTTCAAAAAATATTTTGTAGTACTGTGTCAGGACTTAGGTAATGCATAGCATAGATTATTGGATTCAACTCTTGTTCAAGTATCCACAGGCATTTGCAGTAAGATTTCCAAAACACTGTCTGCTTAATACGGCAAATATTGCAGAACCTGTAAATTATTTAATGGAGGTGCAATGAGGAGTGTCCAGATCCAAACAGACAATGTCATGCCCCAGTGAAAATATCCTTCAATGTATTCAGGTGTGATCTGAATTCTAAAAGTGTCAGTCTTAGAGCTCCAGGTGACAAGATCATTCTTGGATCCAGCTTTTTAACTGAAGGGAGAGGTGCGAGATGCATCACTAAAAACATGGGCTGACATTTTGACCTTTGTTAGTTTTCTACCCTAAATTCGTTGCAATGACAATTGGAACACAAATGCAGAGACTTTTTATTGTGATGAAATAAATTGCACAAAATATTTTTTCTGCATGCAGCACACCCTTAAAAGGAGTCAGACACACAGTATACAGATTTTCATGCCTAATTTTCCCATAGAATTACTTCCCTTTTTGTCAATTCCAGTCAAACCATCGTAAATGTAGAAACATGATTTTGTTGACTTGGACAGGAATGTAATCAGCTTATTGTAAGACTTTATAGAGAAATAGCAGAGCCATCCCCTTAGAGGCTTCAATTTGGAAATTAGAGGATGTATGGTTTGCAGCTTCCTTTGCCACTTTCTTGGATAAGTTGGTTATATTGAATTGTAGAAGGAAGCAACTTAATATTTTTTAGCCCCTTACACTACACTGCTAATCTGAACCCCTTGACCTAATGCACTGTTGCTTCTAGTAGTAATTTATTGTTAGTTAAAGGATTTCTTCAATAAGGAGAAACATAGTTTGTGGGAAGGAAGCTATTTTGAGTTTTAATGAAATGTAAGACCATAACACATCTTAATTGCAGGTTTAGGATTAACAATGTCAAAATTGTATTGCCTATGCTTGAAAGATTTCACCCCCATATAGCAAAACTCTCATGAGATCACTTCCCTTGAGACACCTTTCAGTTGTAAGTAGAAATCTCATAGATGTAACTGTTCACACTCAGAATGGATCCAGAAAATGAACTCATACATGTCATATTAAAGGTCAGAACACAGGAGACCCCTAAGTGAAATCACCAGAATCAAAAGGACTCTCTTCTGAAAAACATCAATCCAAAGACAGAAGATCATTGTTGTGCAAAGATGTTACAAAAAATATAGTACCAAAAATGCCTTGCTTAGTGATGAGCACATCCGCAAAAATAATATCTTCCAGCACAGTACACTCCTGTTCGATCAAAAAGTGACAATATGTGTTTTAAATTTGCTTCCAAAACACAAAATACATTAGGGAGATTTGATTTCTCTCTTAAATTCATAATTTTTCCAGGAACATTTATCACTATTTTGTTTTCTTTTTAACTCCAAAGACTAGAAAAACATCAATCAGCATTTCCAAATTACCAGAAGTAACTCAAAATTAAACATGTTGGTGGGTAAATCACACATAGTAGTTCTTCATGTTAGCAGTATGAAGTAGTACATTCAAATTGCTCTTTAGAACTGGGGAAAGCTCTTTTTTTACGACAGTGTAGAAACTGAAGCTCTCAGAATAGGCACTTTCATTTTACACATCTGAAATCAGGAGGAAAATATTAATCAGATTCTTTATACTCTGTGTGCTTGAAATAAGGAGTAGATACTTAAGATGTTACAGTACGTATTAAAGTATGTCTTTAAATGAATAAATTTTGACTCATAGATCAGCTGATCCATTTTTCAGTGATAGCTAAAGTAATAAATATGATAAAATATTTTATATTAAACATGAAGAGCTTAGATAAAAATACATGACATTTCTTTCCAAAGAAATCTGAATCATCTATTGTGGATGAATCAATTTGCAGTTATGTCAAAAAATGTTTCAAAATATAGCTGTAGTTCAATGGCAGCACTTTCATTTCTAAAAATGTGACTGACCTTAATTTTATATCTTTTGTTATGTGTTGGATGTGGCTTGCCTCCTTTGGTGTTAACTGCTTCAGTGAAAGATGTATTCTGGAAGGCCACAAAGGGCTGGAAAGGGTCACTGAATCACATTCCTTACTCTTGCAAGCAGCGGTGTCATCTAATCCTTTAAGATGCATCTTAAATGTAGTTAGGGTTTGGGGTTTTCGGTCTGTTTCTTCTGATTTCCAGCTTAGTTTGTTTCTTATTCATTCATGTTCTTTTTTTGTGCCAATGCTGTCTAAGCATAAAAGTGTTATTTCTTTTTACCTTTTTTTGTCTTCAGCAAACAAGGGAAACTCTTCTGTCCCACTAGAGGCTTTCCATTTTTATGGTCATCTTCACAGCTGTTCTCCACATGTACCTGCTAGAATTCAGTGGTTCAACCTGTACTCACCAGGTCCTCATACTTTACTTCTCCATACATTATACTTCTCCATCTTTAGCAATACATCATTTGACACATCCTAGCACTGCATTTTCCTTCTTGTGGCTGCATATAGTGATAGTCTATTATCAACCCAAGGATAATTCTGTCACTGTCTTTTTCTGCTGATGAGCCTTGGTGCTGAGAGTAGGACTTCTGCTGTTAAGTGTAGGGGTTTTTTCAGTGCAATTGCATCTCATAATTTTTTCTAATGTAACTTTCTTTAAAATCACCTGACCTCTTCTTCCATTCCAGTTTACTTCAAATAGGTGATATCTTTCAATTTCATGTCATCAGCAAATTTCGCCTGTTTATTTACATTTTTTCAACAAAGTTGTTCCAGATATTTAGCTATTTTGGCACCAATGCTTGAGAAATTTCATTAGTAATTTGTCTCCCTTTCAATATGTGCATTTGTGTCACCTGTTGGCCTTTGTTTATCTGTTAATTGGGAAACAATTCCCTAACAGTAAGTTACTTTATTTTCCTATTCTATTGTTCAAAAGCAGATGAACAGATATTTTGGACACATGCAGCTCTGGTATCGTGTTTACCAACAGCTTGTATCTTGACCGAGATCAAGGAAAAAAAAATCCATGATACTTTAAAGAAGAATTTATATACTCAAAGCAGGACACCTGAAGCACAGCATTATAATCTCTACATTTTATCTTTGTCATAACACTTCTTAAAAAGCCTGAAGCTCCTCCCAAGTGCTATTCCACTGAATCACAGACTCACAGAATGGCTGAGTTTAGAAGGGACCACTGGAGCTCCTCTGGTGCAAGTACCCTGCAAAGTAAATTTCCCAGGACTGTGTCTGACCACACCTATGGGAAAAAAAAAAATTCTCGTGTTAAGATGAAATTTCACATGCTTTAATTTATGCCAAAGGTCTTTGGTGTGTCAGTGGGGTCTACTGAGAAGAGTCTGGCTTTGTCTTCTTTATTCCCTTTTGTACTAGGGAGCCCAGAGGTGGACACAGTATTCCAGATGTGGCCTCACAAGTGCTAGGTAGAGTGGTGTGCTGGATTAGGCTGTGGCAGAGTCAATTTTCTTCACAGTAGCTTCTATGGGGCTGTGTTGTGAATTTGTGCTAGAAACAGTGTTGATGACACAGGGATTTTTCAGTTACTGCTGAGCTTACACAAGGTCCTCCTCTGCTTCACCTCACCCCACCACTCAGCAGGCTGGGGGGGCACAAGGAACTGGGAGGGGACACACCTGGGGCAGCTGACCCCAGATGGCCAAAGGGATTTTCCAGACAGTAGTATCATGTTCAACAATAAATTATGGGGAAGGTTGGCCAGGGTTTGCTCAGGGCATTGGTCACTTGGTGTTTTCATTTCCGTCACTTCTACTTCTTGGACTTTATTTCTTTTTCTGTTATTTTCCTTTTCATTATTATTATTACTATTATTATTATCACTATCATCATCATCATCATCATATTGTATTTCAATTAATAAACCGTTCCTATCTCAACCTATGAGTTTTCTCACTTTTACCCTCCTTATTTTCTTTCCCCCTTATTTTCTTTCCCCCATCCTCCTGGGTATTGGAGGGAAGTGAGCAACTGTGTGGTGCTTAGTTGCTGGATGAAGTCAAACTGTGACAAGGAAAAGATTTGGCTCATGCTTAACTTATTTTTCATCAGAGTCCTTCATAATTTGCCTTTGGTAGCTGCTGCTTACTACAGAAATAACCACTACACTATAATTGAGAGTGGAATTCATCTAGGAGAAGAATTTCAAAGACTTGTACAATTCTCTGCAAAGTAATACAATAAGCAATTCAAGTAGTTGCACCATCACAATGTTGGAAACAGAGTGAAAATTTGGAACTTGTGCAGATTGGTTGAGATTTTTTTTCTCTTTTTTCTTTCAGTCCTTTTGTTAACTTGAAGCAATTGGCTCTATGATCGCAGAATCGCAGAATTATTTAGATTGGAAAAGACCTGCAAGATCATCCAGTCCAGCCTTTAACTTATCACCACCTTGTCAACTAGACCATAGAACTAAATGTCAGACAGTGGTTTCTTGAACACCTCCAGGGATGGTGATTCCACCACCTCCTTGGGCAGTCCATTTCAAAGTTTAAAAACATTTCCATAAAGATATTACTTCTAATATCCAACCTGAACCGCCCCAGGTGCAGTTTGATGCTATATCCTCTTGCCCTATCACTAGTTATATGGGAGAAGTGGATGCCTCCCACCTAGCTACAGCCTCCTTTCAGGTCATTGGAGAGAGTGATAAGGTCTCCCTTGAGTCTCCTTTTCTCCAGGCTAAACAACTCCAACTCCCTCAGACACTCCTCATATGAATTACCCTCTAAACCTCTCACCAGCCCCGTTGCCTTCATTGCCCTTCTCTGGACAATCTCCAGCACCTGTTTTTCTTCAACTGAGGTGTTTAGAACTGGACACAGCACTCGACGTGTCTCACGGTGCTGAGTACAGAGGGACAATCTCTGACCTGATCGTGCTTGTCACACTATTGCTGATACAGGTCAGGATGCCATTGGCCATCTCGGCCACCTGGGCACACACTGGCTCATGTTCAGTCATTTGTTGCCCAGCACCCCCTTGTCCTTTTCCACTGGGGTTTGTTCTTTGAATCCTCATTGTTGTCTTGTTCCTTCTGGTGCCATCTTCTTCCCAACCTAGTTTTTCCAGAGATACCACATCTCTGGAGCCCCTGTGCAGCTGACCTGAATTGAACAGCAGCCCAATGCAGGTGCCTGTTTCCTTGTCAAACTCAGGCGTGCAAATGTTTTCTGCTTTGCTTAGTAGACTGGAAATAAATACAATAAGGTCCTTGAAGTGTCACGTCTGCGTTCTGACCTTTTTGGGCTGGGCCAGCCAGCAGTTTGCCAGTCAAGGGAGCATCCCTGACACAATAGTTTGGCTGCATGGAGTGTGTTGCCAGCAGGCTTCATAGAGTGTTGCTGCCAACACAATTGGCCCATGGGAGCGATTCACACCTTTTCACTCCAGATTCTGAGCTACCTTGCTACTGCCACATGGACCAGCCACTGCCCCTGGGGAATCAGTAACCTTCTAAATAGACAGTTGTCAGAATCTTTACATTTCATTTCAGATCTGTGGGATTGGAGAGTGACCCATTATTTCTCTAATAACATTTTAAAGCCTCGCTCTATAAATACATAAAATAATTCCATCATATACTGTATAGCATAAAAGAGTCTAGCACGAAGGTTAGTTTTATGCTTTTTTCTTTAAGTCCTTCTGTTCATTCAATGTGAGATCAGAGGTTTCAGCCAATGATAGTGTGAGATAATGTAATTTCTCAACATGAACACATGATTAAACAAGTGTTTACCACATTACCACATTACCACATTACCACATATGGCAACCTACTGCCTTTAGCTGACATGTCATACTATAATGCACATTGCCCAAATTCTGAGGTTAAAACCTTTGGTTTCAGCCTCAGTGAATATGCTACAAGTTTGGAATAAGCTGATTTGCAGCACAGACATACTCATTAACTACCACTGAAGCAGGCAATAGCTTGTCTTCACACCTCTTCATCAGATTGATTCCCCAATACAAATTACCATGACGCACCATGGTAACAGACACGGCCAAGGATCAATGAACAGGACTGATGTAGCACGACGCAGCCAGAAGACCCTTTTGACAGAAAGGGAACGTCCTCCATAGCAGAACATCCCTTTTCCCTGGCTCAGTAAGGGCCCTCCTGTTGTGTGTATCCATGCTCTCGATACACACACCAAAGTCAGTGCACATCCTCCTGCAGCAGTGATGGAGGAGTAACACAACTCAGTGCCCTTCCACTGCCAATCCCTCACAGAGACAGTCCATTTCTTCCTAAAAGAGTTGTAAGAGTGACTGTAAGAGCTCTGTTGCCTACTCTGGCCCTTTGTAAATGGCTTTATTTTCCCATGCCAGCACAGGGTTGCCATTTTCTTCACTTGAACTTTTCCACATGATATCCTAGCACAAACAGTGCAAGTGATTTTGATTGGACCACCTTCTGAGCAGAAAACGTGTTTGGATAATGCCAAAATAATGAGATAATTTATGAGGGCTGCAGCACTGTTTCTTTTGAAGCCAAAACGCCGCCAAAGCAGTTACTCCTTCTTAGGTTAGACAATGTGAGTGCAATAATGAACAAAAATGAAGAGTAAAGCAGTGCAACAAAGATTTGGAAACTTCAGCTAATAATTATGGGTGATGCCTCCATGTCCCTGGATGTGATCATTAAATGAAATATTTTCATATGTTATCCTTTGCTAGAAAAAGTACAAGAAATTGCCAACTGAAACCAAACTGACAGCTTTGGAAGCAACAGAACTTTACACCTCTTGCAATGAGTTTTTGACTGGAACATAACCTTGCATCCCTGGCTGCCCTAGCACTTATATTACCATTCACGCTTGCTGAGAAATACATACTGCTACTGCAAGGGATTATTTTATTATTGTCAGTATTATTACAATACAGTCCAGCAAAGTAACATTGCAAGACTGTGACCTGTCTATCATATTTGAATCATTCTTTCACTATAGGCTGTTTTTAAGTAAAAGTTACTTGGATTTATGAAGAATACCTTAGAGATATTTTTCCTGAAATTATTACAGAGCAACACAGCTTACATGAACTCTTGCCATTAAGGCTTAGAATCCTGTGGTTTTCTAGGATTCAGCGTTTTTAACTAACAATGATAATTTTAAAAGCTAAATCTCTAAAAATACTTTAAAAAAGGAGGGAGTAGAATTTCTACTAAACAGAGGAAAAAAAAAAGAACGTGTTTGTCTTGGGGGGGAATGTTACCACAAATATAGTTTATTTCATGTTTTGCATTCTGCTCTCTTTCCACAGTGAAATCAGATGAGTTGCAAACAATCAAGAAAGAATTAACTCAAATCAAAACAAAAATTGACTCCTTGCTAGGGAGACTGGAAAAGATTGAAAAGCAGCAAAAAGCTGAAGCAGGTAGGTAAAAGCCATTTTTAGTGAAATGAATAAAATTAGAACCTCTTTACTAGTCAAGCAGACAGACCAAAGAGAACAGAAGCTTTCTGAAATTTTGGTACTTAATGGAGGCCTGAAGCAAGGTAAATTAACTCTCAGGTGGAGCTGCTTGGAGGATAGATTAATATTCTTCTCAGAGCATGCATCATCATTTAAAAATTGCTTTTTATGGTGTAATAAGAAAAAAATTTTTCTAGATGTTCTGGAAACAAAACATCACTAAAAATCTGACTGAATAGAATTAAGCTAGGGGTTGTTGACCATGGGGATGCTTGTGCTAGGCACATTAAGGACTAATAGATGGTGTATATCAAGAATTATTGCCTGGGCAATAGGCAATACTGCACAAGTTGAAGCAAGGAAAAATTTCTGTTAGATATAAGGAAAAAAGATGCAACTAAGCAGTATAGTGAGTTGACCAGAGAGACCATAGTGGCTCCATCCTTGGAAACATTCAAAACTCATTGGGCTCAGGACCCATGGACCTGGGCCAAACTTTGAGTTTCTCCCTGATTTGAAAAAGGATTGAACTTGGAGATTCCAGAGATACTGCCCAACCTCAGGTATTGAGTGAAGCTGTGGCCTCTTTGTAAAACTGGTTGCACCTCCAGTTTAGCTTTTTTCTGGCTTAAAAAGTTTTGGTTTTAGACAAACCTTGGGAATGAAAAAAATCCAGCACTACTTTATAATTTAATCAAGAGCTTTATTACTGTCATCACAGTGTTCATTTTGTTAGAGGATCTCACCTGGCAGCACTTTAAAGTCATCCTGAGAGTTATAAGTCTGTATTTTCAGCATCGTATATATATATATATAAAATCTCAGTTCTTATGACTGTCTATGGTATTCTCTTTGCTATATCCTTATAGATCACATGGTATATATTTGTACAGGAGCTTTGTACTAGTGAGTTGATTTTTTGAGAGCCAGCAGGGAAATGGAAGCCTTATCTCATTAAAAACTCAATGATTTTTTTTTTCATCCCTCCATTCTGTGATAAAACCTTTTTATGAATTTTGTGTGAAATTCTGCCTCAGAACCCACAACTGCCTGGATGTCTGGACAGTACTCAGTTACATGAAGCCAAAAACCCATCAGGACACATAAAGAGAATTCCATCAAGACTGTCTAAAACCTTACTGGGAATTAGCAGTTGAGGGTTATAAACCTGACACAGACAAAATAGGGATTTAGATCTGGATCCCTCATGTTCCCAAGTAACTTTTTAAAAAATTCTTTAAAAAATAACCTACCTTTTCTTTAGAATCATTTTCTAAGTTGACAGACAAGGAGCAGTTCCCCAGCTGTTAACGTTTCTCTCACAAAGTTGAGAGCTTTTTTCAAGCCTAAGGTAAACCATTAGCACAGAGTGTGATTATCCCTTTCAGGAGAACTGTGCACAGTATGTATTCATTAGACTCTATTTTGTCAACTTATGCAAGTTAGATAAAAGTTGGTGTAATCGGTGAAGATATAATTGCAAGGCACTCCTTTGAATCACTTGTGCACTGAAATACTCTGAGACCATGCATCCCTAACTTGAGGAGCTTTTATAAAAAATACATTACTATGCAAAACAATCTGCACATCATTGTACTTTGATATCCAATTTTCACTTTTGCTAAAGGACTGTAGTGAACCCATTTAAATAGAAATCAGCTCAAAGGGGAAAATGTTGATTTGTATTGAATCATAGTTTTATGCCTTTTGAAGACAAGCAATGAATATACTCAGAGATTAAAAAACATTTTCAAAATATTGACATTTTAAAACATCAGGTGCAGAACCCATCCCTCATATTCTTTGCCTCTCACTGGAGAGTGTGAGGAGACAAACACAGAGATACCAGTAAGCACGGTACCCCATTTAAGTCTCCTGACCTGATGAGAAGGGTTATGCAGTCTGGGTGGTTAGTCTGCAGATTCAAAAAGATTTGTGTAAGCTACATCAGTAGCTGAACTATTTCATTTAGAGTGTCAGATGGGAGGTGATGAGATTATTTTGTTCCTTTTCTATGGTTTGGCAATATTACTTCTTACTTTCCTCTGCCAGAAGGCGTGGCCTCACTAAGACTGGAATCAGAGAGAGGATCTGTGTCTCATTCACATAAAGCAAAAATCAAGCCATCATCTTGCCCTTTTGGTTTTCTAATTTTGAATCACTCTCCTGAAGAATATTTAATTTTTAATCCTGCAAGTTGTTACATCTGGAGGAATGTGATGTTACAAGCAGGACAAGCTCGGTGCATACATTGGTTACTGCTCTACAGCTGCATGAAAGCGCTCCTTACAGTAACAGTTGATGTGCTCTTTTTTTCTGTTATCAATCTCTAACCTTTCCAATAGGGGAATATAGAAAATAGGGTTTCCTGTACATAGGAAAACTGTAGAAATATCTCCTTTGTTTGCAAAAACCTGAACAAGGAAGCCAGGAATAAGATTTTCTGACGTGAAAAGAAGTTGTTAGAAAATATTTGTCCTGTAATATGAGAGATTAGGCTCTAATTAGGCTGAAAGTTAGGAATTGAAGTTTAGCTTCTCAGAAGAGCCCAAAAGAGATGGGTACTGAGATGATATTTTAGCCTACTCTGAAGAACCTAATCAATGTTCTCATTATGACAATTAAGTAAGTGAACTACTTTTTTAGCAGCTGTATCCTAGAAGGTTTCCCATTTGAGTGTATTGTCTGTCAATTCAGCAACCCTGTTTTTAAAAGCCTTAACCAAGGTTGATTCAGTTGTCATTGACAGAGCTGAGTGATCTCAGAAGTGGCTTAAGACAGGAAGTGGTAGGGCCAGATATAGCAGGCCTAGGTGATTCAATCCACATTTCCTTGTGCAAGGAAAGTAACACAATCACTTATAACTAGCGTGGGATTGTCCGGAGAACCTTACCAATAGAAGATGAAGCTCCATGGGCTGAATCTTCTGCTAATACATGTGACTACAGTAGTGTTGAAGCAGCTCTCTAAGATGTCTTTGTATTCTTTAAAACTAAGAATATTTCTGAAGACATTAGGTGACTGAGGGAGGAAAACTTAATTGTTCTGTTTCTCCAGTAAGTGAAATTGAAAATGAGGAACTAAAGACTAACAGAGACTAAAGAGATAAGTGTAAGTGGCAAAATAAAAGTGCAAAGACAAAAGATAAAACAAAAGTCTTGGTTTAAGACTATGGGACAGAAAAATACAATCAGATTTGAATAGTGTGTGTAGCTGGTAATAATTTATGGTAAAATAATAATATGCTCAATAGAGCTTCAAAATTATAGAGCTTCAAGGCAATCCTTGATTCATTGGTTGTCCAGCAAGATAGGTAATGAACTACTAGTGTTGCAGAACAGTCAGTCTTACAAAAGAAGAAATACTTTGTTCTAGAAATTTTGTCATTGATCACTCTCAGACTGAAAAGACATTGTTTTTCTAGCTACATGCAATCAATTCTCTGGCCCTATTCACTTTGAGTACATAAAGTTTCTCATATAAGTTCCTGATGTGCATAGGAATAAGGCTCTGATCCCTTCAAATATTCTTCTGGCCAGTAGGTCTCTGTCATTCTTCCACCAATCCTCATCTGGATTTCAGCTGTTTGGATGAAGTTCCTCAGCATATCCAGGGGTTTCACAATACCTAGTGACAGCAACATAGCTACCCTCATGAAGACAACCAGAACAGATTCTTCAGACCTCCATGAAAATGGTCTTTCTTTTCACCACTTTGCAGAAAATATAGGAAGCCAATATTTGTTTGATCAGAGGGGGGCATTCTCCAGTTACTTCAGCACGTTATACCAATACTGATACTTTACTCCATAAAAAACATGTTTACCCATCTAGAAGGATTTATGGATTACCTTTATGGCTGTTGAGATATATTCACAGTAAATTCACACAAATTCTTGTTCATTTATTGTCAATTAACAGCCTTCTGCTTCTCAGAGCATAAAGATTTATGTACTTCTCATTGGCTGCACATGAATAAATATATGGTGACTATGCCAATTGTATTCCAAGGCAAAGTCAAGTAAAGAAAATCAAAAGGCTGGATCTATTGGCAAACCAAGCCTTCATCCACTGCATGGCATAGATGAGGCAATGACAATATTGATACTGTGATTGATTTATGCACTAATTTTTGAAAGAAAATTTTCGATAATATTTGCCTGGTAGATATTATCACACTGAATTTCACAAAGCTAACACACCTGGAGATGGAAGCTTAGGTTTCTTCTGCAGACCACTTTCCTTTGCCACCAATAGGAAAGGTTACTGAATCTCTATAGAGTATGTTTTCCTTACAGAAGCCCAAAAGAAACAAATGGAAGATAATGCTGATTTGATCCAAGAGGAATGCATATCAGAGAACGCAGATAACTCTACAGAAGAGCCAATTGAAGGAGGGCCAGATGCAGATGGGGATGGAGAAGATATGACTGATGGGATAGAGGAGGATTTTGATGAGGATGGCAGCAATGAGCTGGTAAGGAATAATCATGCCCTGTCTGTCTATATGGTTCCTACAAGTAACCACAGAGAACCAACAGTCTGGATTAACAAAATAAGCTCACAGCAGCACTGTGATGATCTGTAACTAGTGTCTAGACCTATACTCCTCATACACTGTAATATCAATTAAGCATTGGAACCTCTGAAGAGAAACAAGAAAAATATATTTTACTGCACTTGATGATTTTAGAAAGGAAATAAAATGTAGTTTATATTGGTTTACATTAATGTTTTATACATGCAAAAATTTACTGTGCTATTTTTTCTTTTCCTTTTTTATCTGGTGCATTTCAAAATTAAATAAGATTTTAAAATGGTGAACTTTTTCATTAGTAAACATGTGCTTCCCACAGTCCCAAGTCCTTATCTTCCATGTATATACTCTGCAGGCTGTATTGACAGATATGGATTTTTTGGATGGAAGGATTTTTCCTTAAGACATGTTTGGCTAAGAAATGTTTGGGTTTTCCACCTGAGGCTGCACCTTTCATGAAATACCCATTATGGTGCTAAACTCATAAGTTCTTCTAGAGCAACGTTAAAAAATATTTAGAAAGTCAGGTTTATCCCTTCCTATGCATTCCTAGTAAGAATGGAACAGTCACGTTAGTTCAGCCTCTGTAATACTCTCCCTCACTTCCTGGCTTTCTTATTCTGCTTTGAGCTGAAAGCACTTTTGTTGCTTATTGTCATTGCTTGCATTTAAAAAACATTTAATCATGTGTGTACAGTAAAAATCTTCCAGTGAAGCAGCAGAAGTCAGTTAGCAAAGGACCTAGCAGAATCAACAGCAAGTCTGGAGTAATGGGGCATGTGAATTATCAGTGGTTTGTACTGCTTACTGCAAATGCCATTTAAACCTACTTGTAGTTTTCAGATTTGCCTCCCTTTATCCAGCACAAGACCCTCTTGAATTTCTATATCCTGAATAGCATTATTCCCAGAAGAAGCTATTACAACCTGAATTACCTCATTTTTTGCATGCGATATAGAACAGATGACATTATCTCTTTTTCTTAAAAGGTACAGGTTCTCCTCTCCAGAGATGTGGGATGTCTGTAAGAACCTGTCGCTCTGAATTTGTAGGGAGTTGAAATTTTGTAATTCATAAATAGTTGTGAATGTAATCTCCCACCATGGCTAATATCTGACCAGCTGAAGTGATTTTAGCAGTAGGGGTGCCCACAGTTTAAAAAGAATGGTGGGTTTTGCACTGATTAGGCACCTGACTCCCTATAACAGACAACTAAGTGGGGATGGTAACATACAGTGCATTAGACTCTGATTGCTCAGTGTTGTCATTTCACCCAGTGGATATGACATACTTAGCGTATATCCACACTATAAAATGATAAAAGAAGTAGAAGAATTTTTTCATCTATCAAAGGCCTCAGCAGGAAAGTCTCTAAAAAGCAAGCAGCACGGGAAGACTTCATTAGCAGTGAAAGTCTGGAGTTGGCACAGCCACATTTGCACACCGCTGCTGCCAAGTTAAAAGGCCTTTCCAAGATCCATGTTATTGAATTAGTTGAAGTGCAGTGCGTTGCAGACACAGATCCAAAGACAGCTCAGAGGTTTGACACACACATCTAAGGCATGGTGGCAAAGCAGCTCCAGTTTCTCTGCATGTCATCACTGAGTGCATGAGTGCTGGGAGGAGGTGGCTCACTGCATGTGGAGAGTGGTGTCCTCTGCATTGCCTCCTAGCATGAGTGTCATCTCCCCCATCCCAACATGATGGTAGCAAGGAAAGGCCAAGGAAGAGGACTTCTGTGCATCACCTCAGTCAGGTGCAGCCTGCTCCAGTGCCAGGGCAGTGGAGCCAGTCAGCCTCATGCCTTCCACCTTCCCAAAGGCCAGGACCCTCTAGCTGAGAAGCTGGCAATATTGTACACTTTAAATCTTACAACCAAGATTGTCACTGATGTAAAATCCCTGTCCTTTTCATCCTCCCTTGCCATTTTCATCAAGTTTTAGAAGAGGCCACTTCACCTTAGTTTTCCTGCCTGCTGCGATGGGACAATAACACTTTCTTCCTTTTGCAAAGCCTAGGGGCAGTAATGAATGCAAAACTGCAATGGATAGGATAAAGGATTGCTCAGCAAAGGATTACTTCAAAGAAATCTCGGGGTATGGGTATTTTCCACAAAAAGGCAATTATAAATTTAATTGTGCATCTTTCATCTATAGTTCTTACCCAGTCAGTGGTATTGGCCTGTACTTATGATATGGTAGGTTTTGATGCATATTGTAATTTAGACTGTTTTATATTGACATATATTTATGCTGATATACTGGCCAACTCCTATAAGCTTTAATTTCTGCTCCAGTCATTGATTACTCTATAAAGGGAAGGTCAGTAACAATACCATCAAATATATAGTGAATACCTCTGTAGGAATACTTGAGAATTCAGACTGCTTCTACCCATTCTGCGCCCTGTTATCTGAAATTGCCCTCTGTTTTGTGAAAAGTAAAGTAGATGTATAAGCTTCTTATAAAGCAACTCCTAACAGATGTTGTTAGTCTGCTTTATAAAAACTAAATATTTAGGAAAGAAAGCTGACTAAGAGCAAATATGTAATTTTGGAATGGGGCCAGTTACAAATCTTTTGAGGAAAAAACCCAGAGGTTAAGAATGAAACCTGTTAAATGTGATGAAAGTAAGAAAAATATTATTATTTTGTCTAAAATAGTAACGTTGGACTTGGAATAAAAAAAACCCTCCAAAAGGCTTGTTAAAATGAAATGTGTAATGTTTTCCAAATGTAGATCTAAAGGGATTTAGGACAATGATTAAGAAAATATTTTCTTTCATCACTAAGACCAGCAGAGGAAACAGAAAAATATTTTAAATGGGCAAAGCTAATGCCCTGAAGTCATTTCAGTGTGAAAATTTCGTTGTGAGTCCACTAGTATGGAAAAACATTAATAGAGGGGAAGAGGAAAATTACTTAAATTTAGATCTTAACCTTTATAGAGTTCTTCAGATTCAGCTGTAAATCTTCTGCCAGGCCATTTCCCAAAACCTACTGCAGGTTTGCTGAACAGATTTCTGTTTTCCTAAGGCTGTCAATAAAGGAAGGTGTTAAATAAGGCCATACCCGCTGCCAGAGTCCAGGTGCTGCCAGAATGGAGCCTCTGAATCTGTATACATGGGTTTGTATCTTTGCAGTAGAGGACTCAAACATATATTTCTTTCTTTATTTCTAATTCTAACTTGGAAAGGAAGTGACTATGCAGGATGTATGCTGTGGGTTTAGGTGGTAAGATCAGTTCTCTAAATTCACACAGGGTCTGTTTGAAGGAAGAGGTTACTGCACATTAACTGAGTAATGGCAGCTGTGCTCATGCCTGCTCTCAGCCTAGATCAGCTGTAAAGAAAGACAAAGTAGTTTAGCCTGCAGTCTGAGATAAGTCAGGCATGGATTTAAGAACCCGTCAGCCTCTTCAGCTGTCTGCTTGATTGCGCACACAAAACAACACCATATTCAACAGCTGCACACCTTCATCCGCCATCTAGACCAGAATGTTGTTCAACCTTGCATTGTAATTTTCTATGACTAAAGACATGCCCACAAACAGTCATTATGGCTCAGCTAAAGTGTGAAAAAGTTTTATGCAGCAATAACTTGATTGCCCATCTGAACTCGTTTGAAGCACCTGCTGCAGTCATCCAACGTCACCTCTTGAGAAAGCATTTCTGTACTATTTGCCCACAAGTGTCTCTCAGTAAGTGTCTCTAGCGTTCCAGACACTCCAGCTTGAGGAGGACCTTAGAAAAATTCCCAGAGAATTTTGCTGCATTGACAGACCGAAGAGTTCTTTAAAAGGTGATCTCAGAAACACGATCCATCTATGTATGAATATATTAAATAGCTGGCTTGAACGTGCCTGGTGAAGTGCGCCATAAACTTTTCATCCACATGCTCTTACACGGGCTCTCACAAGGGCATGCATATATTGTAGTTTTATGTATATATATAATAGTCACTAATTTGTTATGTAACTCCTGAGCTTACTTTATAATTCATGTCACTTAACTGACCATCAGAGGTAGTGAGAGGGGTTGAAAGCTTCAGGTCTGTTTCCTTTGCTCCTTTTAGGTAAAAAACCAAGTAATTGGGTATCCCAGATTTTACTGGAGCCATAATTCAGGCTTTCATTCCATTCCTAACACTGAACAGTTTCTATTAGCAGCCAATTTAAAATTTCTGTGTTCCTTCCTAGTGCAAACGTATCCACTCGTTCCTTTTAATTCAAACTGTCCCCCAACAGTGTTGTGAAGAAAGAAACACATCATTGCAACACGCATCCCATTTTACAGGAAATAAGCCCTCATGAGGAAAGATCTTCATGTTTACTAAATTCACACACAAATAACAAACAGGTGACAAATTATCCAAACACAAATCTCCAGTGATACCAAGCAGGTTTTGTGCATCTGCCATGGCTTTAAATTTTAAGTAGTGGGAAGGAAAACAAATAACCTTCTCTTACTCCTGTGGCTGCACAGGGGAGAACAGAAAAGTGCCCTTTGCAACATGTTATGATATTTGAGAAGCAGCTTTTCCTCAGTCCCTCTGTAACAAGCCCATTCTTACTAGAAATAACATTAATATTGTGCAGCCTGGCTGAGAGATTGAAGGAAGAACATTTCTGCATTGGCATGCTTGGTGGTTCTCTAACTCTGCTGATTTAGCACATGGACAACCCAGTGCAGCCCCAGAACATTTCATATATCTTCTCTGAACTTGTTTTAAAGGGTGCTAATCAATCATTGAGGAAGCACTGATCAAGTCATTGCAATCCCCTTGTAAATAAAACAGGCGGTTACAAATTACTTCACTGAAAGCCTGAAGTATTATAAATTTGGAAAAAAAAAACCACAAAAAAACACTTTTGGCCAATGGTTAATAAAATACCAACAAAACAATTAACTGGAATGAATTATACACAGCACTCATATCTGTATTACATTGCCTGAGAATAATATTTCCTATCAAACTGTCAACCTTTCGTAGCAAATAACTATAATTGTAATGGTTCTGTAGTGGTTCAGTAGCTGAGCATTCAGTACAGCAGACTGTTTTCTGGTAGAGTATGTGATGCAAATACAGTAGATTTATGGTGTCATAACTCAGATCGGACACTGGTTAGTGCTTGGTTGGAATTTGAAGGATATATTCACAGCCACAGCACTGTGTTTTTATGCTGGTGTAGCTATGCTGAAAGTTATGAAGCCAGACAAGCATTATTAGATGGGAGTTCCACAATAATGAGTCAACTTTAATGGGGTATCTTAAGAGGCATTTTTATTAAATTGTTTTAGAACCAAAGATACAGAGACTGTAAAAGGCCCAGTTCTGGTTACAATGTAGATTTACAGCAGTTATTTCAATAAATATTATAGTTCCCTTTCTATTAAGTATATTTCAGTTTTATTTACCTCTCAGGAGTCTTTGATTTCTTACTCTTGTCCTTTTCTCCACCTCCACACTGCATGTTTTCAGTCTATCAAATTTGCTTCTAATGTCTGATAACCATGTTTCAAACATTAATATCAGAAACTGCCACAGACATAAAACTCAGGATAATCCTCTTGCTGCACTGATTTTCATTATGCAAAAGTAAAGCCATTATGATATAATAATAGCTATATTTCTTGTAGGAATTCATGCAATTACCACTTAAATCAATGGAACCAACTAGTGCTGTGGCTAAAGCTCATCAAAAACATTTCCCTCTTGTCACAGATGGGTGATTTAGATTGCTGAAAGGTACACTGTCAAAGGTATCAGCAAAAGTGGTTTGAATATGATGTTGTAGAAGAGTGACTTAGCCAAAGTTCAATGGCAAGGTTCACTGTAGCACTGTATGGCACAATCATTTGAACAATGATTCACAACCACCAAGGCACAAATCAGAGTTACCAACGCACAAATTATAGTTACCATACTAAAAGGTTTTGTATAATAGCAGTCACTTCCTAAGCATGTGCCACTGGAAATGGTCTGTCTGCCTCAAGAAGTCACCTTGAGAGGCTTCCCAGCTCAAGGAGAGACCACCACCATGCAGCCAGGCTGCTCAGCTGGGAGAGCTCAAAGAAGGCTCAATTAGGCTGTCAGATTTGAGGAATTAAGTGGCTGGATTGTAGTCAAATTACATGCAACAGGAAAGGTATGCATGAGACTCCTTGCACCCACAACTTTCTCTGTTCCTTGATAAAAGAGTCTTCAAAAAGCTACCTGCTGTTCATGTGTTAATTGCATGATGGGTGTTCTGAGCTCACACACATCAATCCTCACCGTGCCACTCTTTGCCTTTGTGGGTGTTCACAGAACAGATTGGAGATAGAGGAATTCTTGGCTGGCTGGGCTATGGCTTAGGTCTTTACCTCCTTCAGAGTCTGAAGTCAAAGTAAAAACTACCACCAGTTTGGTGAAGGGGTTGGTCATATGCATCATGCCCCTCCTATAAGTAGCTAAAGGGAAATTCATTTAATAGCAAGTCTGTATGAAACTTTGAAACTTTCCTTGCTTTAATTATTTTGTACGGAATTCAACAATGAAAACACTCAGCAGAAAGTAAAATAAAATCTACAGAAAAAGAACAGAAATTTGTCTGATAAATTTCATCTAGTTTAAACCCAGTTTTGTGTATTTCAAATAGCAAGATTGATCAAATATGTGTCTATTTGATAGTATTGCTAGTACTCAATTTATTATTGTAATTAAACTAGATTTTTCATTGTCCTTTTAGATGCTTGTTTTCTCAGTCCATAGCATCAGGGCAGACAAGACTGACTCTTCTATTATCAGCCAAATTAGGCTGATTAGGCTTGTCAAAAAGATCAGTAGCTACTCTGACAACTTGCAGCTTGCTGAGTGCACTTGTACAGGATACTACTTAGAAAATAAAGGACAAAACTTCTAATTAATGTCAATGGCGGAAGCAAAGTTGTGACAGAAATCTTATTCAGCTTACTTTAAAAATCACTAAGATCATGCGAAATTTTGTCTTTTCTGCTGCACTTACCGTTTGTTGAAATCTTGCTTTCATTGTCAGAGGAAACATGATGTTCTTCATTCCTAAGACAAATGAATAGGTAAAAGATTGTGTTTACTTGATAAATAACAGTGTGAGATGTTTATACTTGAGCAAGCTAAGAAAGTCATTAGGGGCACCATACCCGACAGATACTAATTCATTGTACCCTCCAAAGCTGCAGTAAATCTAATAACCTGTGACTGAAAAAATCAAGAAAGTAATAAAAGCACGCCATGAAATCAAAAATTGTAAGAAAGTTCCTGACATGCCCTTTTGTTATATTTAATATATGCAGTAGCACAGTAGAGGTGTTTGCTGTTCACCCACTGTTACATGAGTCATTGGAAGGACCTTGCCACCGGCCCCTCCTCCCCATTTTTCCTGGCAGTCAGTTTATCAGAGGAAGATTTCTTAAGTGGTGTTCAGTGTTTTAACCAGGTTACTGGTTTCTGACTGACTACATATCATTTTTCTAATTACTATTTAAATCCTATCCCATACATATCACATGGGAACCTGCAGAAAATAGGCAATGTTATCATGCATTTTGTGTCTCTTTCTACCAGATTTTCCTGCCTGCAATTGCATTTTTGTAAAACAAATAAGCAAACTAATTTTCTTGAATTCAGATCTATTCCTCTGAATCTGCTCTATATTATTTCGTTCCCAGTTAAAAAAACCTCAAAACTTAAAACCATAAGACTATTAAAACATTTGTAATATAAATAATACAATTAATTTGCAGCCATTAGAATCTTACAGATTTGATAAAAAAGACCTTGAAAATAATGGGTTTTCTCTTCTGTTTATCTCATTTTTAAGCAAAGTATGGGGGATCAGGAATTTTGGGTCCTGTTCTCGACTTTGACACTGAGCCCATGTGGTGGGCAATGTGTCTCAGAAGATTGAATGTTCAGGTAGAATTAGTACCTCTTTCTGAGGTCAGTCCAACAGGTGCCTTTCTTTGGCATGTAAGAAAGGAGCATTCCCAATTTTTTAAGCTTATAAAAATTTATATGCTTTCCAGTAAAGAAAAATGTCTGGAACAACAATGGAACAACAGGCAATATATTCCTCAATGAATCTGTTCTGCTTTTTTGTTGCACCTTGCCATCTGTCTTGACCTGCCTGAAGTCTCAGTCATCATTTAATAAGACAGTCATGGTGTTTGATGGTTTTGAGATATCAAATATTTAATTTTAATGGCTCATCTTCTATCAAAAAGGACTGCTTTGCCTCCAATTTAAAAACAAAACAAAACAAAACCACACACCAATCAGTGAATTTAATTAGAGGCAAACAATGCGGTCAGTCAGGCCAAAAATTGTCTTAGACACGTAAAAAAGTAGTTGTCTAAATGAGATCAACTTGTCTCTGATGTAATATAGTTGACCTTAATATTCAGTATTAGTAGCCTCATTTATTTATTTAGTCTAAGTAGATCAGAATTAGCCACACAGATTTTGCAAGCCTAATATTTATGAGCATAGAGTCAACTTCTGAGTGAAATGCAGAAACAAGAACAGCCAAACACCTACCACCTAGAAGCAAACCTAGATCCTTTTCAGGTGAGGATGATGATGACTTATAAAAAATATCACAAGCTTTTTTTGCTGTACCTTGTGGCTGAAAAAGAAACATCAGAAATTAACTGAAATAACTCAATACTTTAAATAAGAAGACTGATTTCAGTTTCCACCCATGAATATTTTTGCCAATGTAATTTTAACCAATTCTGGTGGAGCAGCCCTTCCTTTACTTCCATGTACTTTGGCTGACTCCAGTATAATTTGGATGACTTCTGAAAGTGCTGTGCTGGGTTTGGTTCACCCATCATTTGCAACGAACAGTCCCCATCTGTGTGTAGGGTGAATAAACACTGGAATGGTAACCTATTATAGATACCAAACCAGCAGTATGAGATATGTTGGGAAAGTGGTGATGGAAAGGGAGACACTGGTGTATTACAGGCACTCACTGGGACAGAGAAATCGTCTGGGACAACTCAGGCCAGCCATTGGGTCTGTGCTATGGATTTGAGTCTATCGGCTTAATCATCAAATTCCTAGATTTAACTGAAATTGAGCAATTCTCATGCATCACACATCTTTCCTGGTGTGCCAGTCTTTGAAAATAAATAGCTTTAGTTCCCCTAGAAAACACTCATTTCACAGGCTTTATCAGTATCCTTGAGCATCAAAAATTCTGAATGGAAAACCCTCAGAGGAAACATTTTTCTGTTGGTAGTCTTCACACAAGTAAAGAGGTTGCAAACATTGAAAAGCCAAAAGATTGTTATTTTTCCATACTAAAAGCTAGAAATTGTGAATGTTTTTATTTTTTTCAATACAAATTGCAGGGCCACTACGGTTAGTGACCCAATTATTCCAAAAGGTCTCCATTTTTTGAGAAAATATAACTGTGTTACTAAGAAAATTTTCTGCATGATTACTATCAAAACATGAAAGGCAGATTGAATTTATCCATACATAGGCATTTACACACCTCAGAAAAGGGAAGTTATTTAGAAGGTGATAGAACTGCAATTGCCATTTCAACAAAAAAGTAATCAGTGAGGAATAAAACAAGCTCAGTCTGCCAAAATGAAGATTTGGAAGTTAATCAAATACCAACTTAGCCAGCTTGTCATGCTGCTATGAGTGTCTGCAGTTTCCAAATTGTTGTTGCTATTGATTTCTAAAACTACACTACAGTTCTGTAGTCTTTCAAAATGATCAAGGTGTTTTCCAGAACAAATAAATAAAGAATGAAAAGGCTAAATTCTTCTCTGCTTCCTCTTTGCAGTGTTGTAATAACCATTTCTCATCTACTATGAGATTCTGCACCATTTGCAGACCACAATGTGACCCCAAATAGAACATTTTGCTTTGTAACTTTTACTTTAAAATAATGTCTCTTGAAATCCTCATAAAACCAAAATATTACTCACTACTGTGCACTGTGCATTCAAATAAGTATTAGGCAGGAAAATGCAAAGCAAAAACTGTTTAAAATAGGACCATCTTTTATTGCCATTTGCACCTGCATCACATTCCCATACCAAGACTTTCACAGATAACAGTTTTTAGCAGATAACTCTACATCCTGTATATTTAATTGACTGTCTTAATTCATTATACTGTCACCATTTAAATATTCATTTAATATTTGTTTTTAATATTCATTTTGCATTGTTTGTCTCATTCCGCTCGTGTTTCCTGTGGTTTACCCTGGGCTTTCCCAGTATCTCTGTCTCATGCTATATGTCTCCAACATCTTCTTCCATCACTCTTTCCTTCCCATTTCTTCTCTATTTTTTTTTATGTCACTCTGCCTGATTGTTCAATTGAGTAAAAATTCCGCCACCAAGTACCTGAAACATCTCTGATCGATTAGACGGAACACTCCTTATCTCAATACCATCATTGCCTACAATTATTTTGCCTGTAGTGTGTGCCCTTTGGTTTTTGATACCTATCTGAACTCTAATTTGGCAATAGTGGGAAAGTTTAGTCAGTGGTTTCTACATAATTAGTTCCAGGCAATTCTTCTTGTAAGCTCCTACTTTCATATATTTTAAAAACACACTTCTTAAAATGTAGACATACTAAATGGCCTCAGGGTACAAGTTTTAGTAGTTCCTTTATGCATTTAACTGTATGTTCAAATCTGCACCCTTGGCATTAGTAGGACAGGAACTTTTGCTTTCAGCAGTAATACTAATTGGACCACTACCTCACACTAGAGAATTCCTACTCCTCACATGCAGCAGAGTTTAATTCAGTAGGAATTCTAGTCTACAGCTTTTTTACACCACTTAACTTAAAAGCATCTCCTCTGTAGCATTCAGGATGATGAAGTACAGTACTTTCTGTGAATCATGATAGGACTCAGTTAAACTTGCTTCTCTTGGAACAGGCACCATCCCAAGAAGTAGACAACACCTGGGGACCTCCAATGAGAGTCATACCCCTGAGAATTTGCTATGAATATCCACTCATATGCAGGGATCAACAAGGGTGGAACATTTTTGTCTCTGCTTTATTTGGCACTGGATCCCAAGAAGGTGTTGAGCTTCTCTTAAGGCACGCTGGTATGGGCTGATGGAACTCTGTGGATAGCATCAGGGAGGCCTTACTGCATTTGGATTGGCTTTATCAGCCAAGAGAGAACAGGAAAAGGAGTTTGGTGGGGACACAGTTTCACCAAGGGGTAGCAGTGTGGGTACATTTGGTAAAGACTTCAGGGCAGTGAGTTCTGCAAAAGCACCACCTCCCCACCATCCTCTCTCTTCCACATCTCCTACTTGGAGATCCTGCAGCCCACCCCATACTCTGCAGAAGGCCCAGTGCCTCTAGCTTTAGATCCCTCCCACTGTCACCAGAAACTGTGCTGCTAGTCCCCCAGTCTTCTCCTACTGCTATAAAGGACGTTGCAGAGGAAGATTTTGTTGCAAAAGCCATCTAGCAGGAGAAAAACTCACAGCCTAAATTAAGTGGATAGATCCACTTCTTTCCTTCATGGCCCCACTCAAGCTCTCAAATGACCATGGTGACTCTAATCCCAAGGTCATTCCTTCAGTCTCATACCTGACCATCATCTCAACTGCGGTGTGTCCTCACTAGCACTCTCCAAAAACTGGATCCTGTCTCCACCACCACATCTAAAAGCATTTATCACAATTCTGCCTGGACTCTAAGAAAGAAAAGATATATTGGTCTAGGGGTAAAATCAGTATCTGATAGGGCTATCTTATTCTTCCTGCTGATTTTTATTGGGCAAACAAGTGAAACAGAGCATTTTAATACAAAGAAGATAGGAGTTTGTTTTCACTGATGAGTAAAACAACCATCCTCACATAAGTACTAACACTTCAAAACAATTAAGCTGTTCACTGAATGGAAAAACTAATCTGTAATATTTTTAGCAATTAAAATATGATTGGCAGAGTCCAAAACAATGATTAGGTTTCATCATTTGAAGAAAGGTTTAAAGAAGCTGCAACTGGTTCTTTTAGTTAACCTTCATTAATATTTATCAAAATGTACAACCCCTCTATTTGTTAAATGCAGTGAATATTCTATCACCACTTCATTATAAAAAATGGCTTTAGCGCCATCATTTTGTTTGTCACGTTTTACAAGGGTTACAACTGACAGCAGAAAAAGTGTGATACACATTCACATTCCCCTGCTCACACCTACTGAACTGAGCATTTACATTTCATATGGGGGCATTAAACTAAACCACCTATATGGCTGTTACTGAATTAGAGATTTGATGCTTTAAATCAAGGGACAAAGTGCAAGGTGTACGTCAAATGAACACAGCTCTGAAGTCAATGTGATAGCCAGTACAAATTCAGTGTTCCTTGGTAAGCTCTGCTCATTCCTTGTGGTCTTCCATTGATGATGAACAATGCTGTGTAAAAGCCAACAAAAGTACATGCCCCCATGGTATCATACAAACATAAATTACTGTGTTTGGCACTCAGTGTGAGTTGCCTGCTTAAGAGAAAAGCAGGATATTGTCTTCAGTCAGACATAGCAAATAAACAGAATGGCAATTTGCGCTACTACTTTCTCTACTGCAATATGATTTTTCTCACTTTAGGTAAATTTTAAATCAATAATGGCTAACAAAGTTTTGGCTATTTTGTTGTGTTTGTTTTGGGTTTTTTTTAATGGCTGCTTTGCAGACAGATTCAATTTTCATCTCCTTGTCTGTCCAGAAAGTGCATTTCATAATCAAAAGAAATTATTAGAGACAAAAAAGAGTATTCTCCTCGAGGACATAAGAGCAGCATCTGTAGACCTGGATTCAGTATTCTCGGTTGTACAGATAACAGTATTAGGAGTGAGCATCAGATGCAATGAAAGCAGTCGTGCTACAACTGCAGTTTGAGGTAACACAAGTATGAGGGCCAGTGTTGGGAGTGAAAGGACAGTGCACCTGCTGCATTTTATTGGGGCTTGGAGTTGTTTTGCAGAAAGTGATGTATGGTAGTCACATAACCTACCGCCAAAGCACAGTCAGACACCAGCAGAAACCTAGAAAGGTGTCAGGCATCAAGTCTTCTACTTAACAGGCGCCTGCAAGAGATAGATGTGCAATTTTACCAAGCAGTGGTCAGCAGTAGCCCCAGATGCCTCCAATACAGTTATTAAACTCAGAATTCCAGACCTGAGAATGGGTTTATCTGGCAAGGAAAAAGAGACAGGAGAGTAAGAGGAAAGATACTTGAGGCTTTGGGTTTCAAGTTCACGTGTATATGTGAACCATCATCTATCCATCCTCTTTTTAGCTGCATTTTCTGAGAATTTCTAAGATTAATGTTATCACAAAAGCCATTCAGAGCAAATGATTGTTTAAAAATAGATGCATTTTGTGAGACTAATGTCTTCCATATACTTTGGATGCTCTTACTGTTTATAATTATTGTGGGGTAAACCATATAGTGAAGTCTGTAACATTTTGTGGGACTTTTCTTTAAACATTTCCTTATTATACTACAAGGTAAGATGTTCATCATGGACATCTTTTGTGTCATTTAGTCATAGCACATTTCTAATACTCCCTCCCAAAAACATATGCTGAATTTACACTCTCATATAGAAAGATTTATTTCTGCACATTTAGGTCTGGAAGATAAACATGGTAAAGGAAGTCCAGCACTCTTTTCCCATAAAACCTGTGAGAAGGAAACTAGGTATGAAGGTATGAAACTAGGGATGAAGGAACATATTTTTGTTCTTTTCCCTTTTTCAGAACTGTAAGGAAGAACAAATAATTCAGAGCAGGAAAGAGGCTGAACTCCATTTGGATCCAGCTAGCAGAGAACAAAACTCATCTTCTGCAGACAAATAAAGCCCATCTGAACGAGTTTAGAAAAGTCAGTAGCTCCCCACCACAGAAGGGCCACCATTACAGCTTCCAGCTGCTTGGGTAGGCCAGGGAAAGGGGGCTGGCATATTCTGTTCCAAAAGGATGGTACCTGCAGGTCTCTACCGTATATTGAGCTTGTCTTCTCATAAAAGGCTTTTAGGAGCAATACAGAGTGCAAGATACTCGTACTCTGTCATGCCTCATAAATACGAAGCACAGAGCTTAGAGGAACTGGTCCCCTGGCAGGTGATCTGATGGTCAGGCTATCCCACAAGAAAATGTCCTTTACATGCACAGCATTCTGAAAAATCTACAGATGTAAAGATAGGAATTAGCTAGGCTTTGAGGGGAGGTAAGTTATAAAATCATTAAACATCTAAAAAGCAAGATGGAAAACTCTACATTTTTACTGAATTTTATCTGATTTACTCCATCATTTGTAATTATTATAGTTTAGGGCCCATAAAGTAGAACTGCACTTTCATTTAGTGAGGTTTTTTAATATCTAATGTTGGCTTTCCAATGTTATACACATTGTAACAGTGTATAGTTAAAATTAATTTAATCTAGTAGAAATTTAATTTGGCAAAAATGCCAGAATTATTATACTAGAACTACAATAACAGTAGCAAAAGCATTTTTGGAAGAATGAAATACAATGTTATGCCTAAAAAGAGTGTTTCCAATAGCTCATGCTCAAAAAGCCAACCAGAGAGTAAAAAAAGCCACAGAAATAATTTCAGGTGGAAAATGAAGCAATCAATATTCCATAACATCTCTCCATCTTTTTTTTGGAGATTATGATGGCAATTAGGACAGTATATAGTGTTTCTTTGATATTGTCTATGGATACCAAGTTTATATGCTCAGTTGAGTTATTCAATTCTTAAAATGCATTATGTTCAAACCGCACTTTGTAAAGTGGTTTTCTGTTAGAACTACATCAAATGAAAGCCTTATTGCTGGCTTAAATGTAATTCAGTTCATCCTTGTTGTGTCAGGAGATCTTTTTATGCATAAGGGGAAAGAAACGAAAAAATTAAAAAGAAAACACCAGTCATCATGAGGGTTTTTTAATATCATCATTACTACCATAAAGCCAGATGATAAACTGCACACTACTCAGAAGAAAGAAATAGAATAAAATTAGCATTGAATTACTCTAGATTAATCATAGCCCTGGATTCCTGTCATTCCATGGAAAATAAAAGCTCGGCTCTTTCAGATTTTAATGTTTCTTCTCTGACTTTAACATTATTTGGAGTGAGAGGGAAATGAGAAGTCCATGTACTGAAGGAAGAACACAGGAATATTTTGGACTGGCGATGCTGGTAAATTTTTATCACTGTTTCCAACCAACAGCAAAGCAGCATTGATGACTTGGATCCAGATGGTTAGCAATGTTAATGTTTTACAAAAGGAACCTAATGAAGCTCTTTAGTGCTGGTGTGTGGTGGTTTGAACCTGAGTTGATGGACAGTTGTTTAGACCAATAAGGCTTCTCAAAATCTACATATTTAAACCGTGTGGAAGCCCGGGAAATTTCGGCCCTTGGACAGATAAGGGGGCTCTGGCCGCTCGCCCCGGCAGGCTGGGCTGGGCTTGGCTGGGCCTGGCCGGGCCTCACCGCTTGGCCCCGTCAGGGCTGGGGCCATGGCCCTGCTCTGTCTCGGCCCAGCAGGGGACGGCCCGCGGCTCCGTGAGGGCAGGGATGGCCTCCCTTCTCCAATGCCGCCAAAATGACCAGCTCCCGGCTGCTGCCCAGCCGAGATCATGTGACCAACAGAGATAAAGTTCCACCTGCAAACCCAGGCCCGGGTAAGATTAACCCCTTCAGCGCTATAAGTTCCCCAGAAGAGATGAGACCTGCAAACATCTTCTCCTAGATCAGAGGAAAGGGAAAGGCACGTGAATAGATACCATGATAGTGACACCAAAGTCAGTGCAGAAGAAAGAGCTGAAGCCCAGAGGAAGGAGATAGAGGAGATGCTTTAAACCTAGAAGCTGAAATTTTTTTTTGAAGCTCTGGTGATGGACTATGGTATATTGGAGAACCCCTTGTAATTTCATGATAAGCATGGCAGGTAGAGCATTCAGTTGTAGCCACAAGCAAAGATGCCTGTGCTGGAATCAGAAAATGTTGAAGTAGCTGTGATCCACTTGAGAAGCCTGAACAGAAAGACTACTAGGGAAAGAAGAAGATCTTTGTTCCTGAGATGAAGATGCACCCAGAGGTAGATGAAGAGAACCTTTGCTCTTGAACTGCTCATCCTTAAAATAGCACCCCGTTAGCTAAGACTGAACCCTCAAAAACAGTTGTGTGTGGGAAAGCTGTAAGCCGAGGGAAGGGACTTTTTCACATGCTAGCAAAAAACCAAACTCCAGGTGGCTGTTTGTGCTGTTAAACTGGAAGCCACGAGAAGACTCCTTCTTGTGGAGAGGCCCCATAACATGGGCAAAAGAGACTCCTCTCCCTAAGTGAACTGATGAAAGACTATTATATAGGTGGTAAACTGACTGAAATAATCTCAAGTTTGTGCCTTTATGTTGTAACTGGGAGGAGAGGGGAGGATGGGGGGAAGAGAAGTGTTCTGAAGGTGTAATTTGACTTTTATTAATCCTTTTTCTTTTAGTTCTGTTAATAAACTTCTTTATATTCTTTAAGTTTGGAGCCTGCTTTGCATTCCTCCTAATTCTTATCTCACAGAAGGTAAGAAATGTGAACCAACCCACTACATGGTGACATGTAAATGCTTGAAAGGTTTATGGCAAGGGAAAAAAGCTTTGATAAATAACTTGAAAATCTGCCTCTCCTTGCTTTCTAATTATTGCTTTTTATAATGGCATAATGGAACGGCAAAGCATAGTTGAAAAAAGGCTAGAAAAGAGGAACTTTCTTTTAAGCTAATAGGATGTAGTGTGGGATTTTTTTTTACTTCCTCTAAGATGAACAGCTAGTTAAAAACCATTAGGCCTCTCTGAGACTTAAGGGGAGAATTTAAAGGTATTTTTTCTTATATCTAGTCTCTCTAGAGATCAGACCTAAAATAGGGGAGATGAATACTTTTCTCTGTGCAAGTAGAGAATAATAGTTTCAGGATGTTTTAACTGAAAGAAGAAAGTTCTGGGATCTCTCACATGAGCTGTTCTTCCCAATCCTGGTTACCTGTGAAGATCACAACCAGAAACCAGGTTCTCTCTTTGCAACACAGGGAAAATCTGATGCCTGACTTCCTCAAAGGTCAGGAGCCCAGTCCTGCAAGGACTTGGATGTTTCTGGAAAACCAGGTTTTCTGTAAATGGAAATTTTAACAGAAATTATCTAATTTCTTTTTCATTGAAGGAGGTGGAAATTGGCTGAAAAGAACATTGGGAAATTTTTCAGGCTTTGATCAGAAGTGAACCAGCTTTCATCAGCTGCTTTCTCCTTCAGTTATAAAAGAAGATAGACTCCCCACNCCTGTCTAAAATGTAAAAACAAACAAACAAACAAACAAACAAACAAAAAACAACTAACTTGGGTTCAAAATTGTACTTCAAAAAAAGAAACCATCTACCTCTGCTAACATTTTCTACTGTCAGTTTTCCAAACAGATGTGATTTGGAAAGTGTTGCCAGTTTTTCTGTAGGCAGGTGGAGATAGTGTGTCTTATGCTCCCCCTGCAGCATCACTCAATGCCTACTTGAAGCTGGTAGCATTAATGGGTCACATAGGACTCAGGACTCAGCTATTTAGATGAAACCTGCCTCCAGCCTCTGCTGGAAGAATGATCCTCAAAAGTGTTAGCTAACACTGGTTTTTGAATTTTCACAATGTGGCTGATAAAGCAACAAAAGAAATCAAAGGATATACATTTATATCATATGGCAGGTACACAAAAACAATAGCAAAACAGACAACAGCAGAAGGGAAGCAACTGAGGAAAAATCCATCAATCTGGTAACTATAGGCATTGCTGAAAGCGCACAGCCAATGGAAATGGAGTAAGGTATATAAATAGTGTGATGGGACTGAAGCAAACAATTCTACATGCAATTTATTTAGATTGAATGCTATTATGCAAATAAAGCATTTCATTGCAAAGCAGCCAAGATACATTATTGTATTTCCTGCTGCTAAAATAGAAATTATTCAGCGGTTGTTTGCATAGCATTATTGAGGGGAGGAATACTTCAGCCTCAACAGCTCTTGCTTGATTTGCTGTTATTATTTTGTACCATACAGTCTAACTCAGGACTATTGCACAGTCCTGATTGTACACTGCTGCAGGGACACTATTCTTCTTTTAATCTTCAATGGTTTAAGGTGGGAAAGCATTACAGATGTTGATATTTTGTGGATTTGTCAAAAAGTCAAGTCATAGTCCTTTTGGCTCTTTTCCCCAGATGTCTTGGCTTCTTTTTGAGGTTCTGCTAGAAGAAATTCTATGCTTTCTTACTAAAGGCAACATTTCATTTCTCAGTTTCTACAGATCAAGTGATGAGATGTCATGTGTGAACCCCCTGAAGGCTGAGAAGAGAAACTCTGACTTCCCCTCAGAAAATTGTGAACTGCAGTTTCTTACAGGCTGACAACACCTTTGATTCAATTTGTATGGAACTCAATTTACTTATTAAAATGGACATTATTGTTCAAATATTAGAAACTCCATTTCTTATATGTTCTAAGCTGTACAATTGTCAGATTTCTATGGTTTAGAATGTAAATGTGGTTTTCTCTGGCTAATTATTGGTATTATTTTTTTAATTTTGATGTCTTAAAGCCAATGTACTGTATCATAATAATATGAAGGACATATTTAACAGGTGTGGAAAACACTGTATACAAATGTATATTTCTAAAAGCTATTTTTATGATTAGCACGTTTTACTGTTTTACCATACTTAGTCAGGTGATATTGCACTTCTTTGTTCACCGTTTAATTCAAACAAGACCATTTTGATCAGTGCCACAATTAAATACATTAATGGGTATTTCCCATTATTTTATTCAATTTATTTGTCATTGGAAATAATTACATTTGGTAATAGAATAGCTTCTAAAAAGTGAAAATGTCAAAATAAGAGAGCAATCCTTGACAAACTGTAAATTGGATCCTCCTGTAAATCCTTTTCTTCAGATAAGCACTCTCTGTGATGCCATTCCTCAGACAGTTGTTAAAGCTGTTCTTGCAAATGTCTAAAGGCAGTTTGTTGTTACCATATGGAAAGTCAGTCAGTCTCCTCTTTAGCCAGGAAAATTACTTATAGCCTGCCAATATCTGACAGTCTGAGTTAGCCTACTTTTTACTTTTTGGGTTATTTTCTGGCAGTAGTCTTTCCACCCACAAACTCCTAAGGCCCTTCTAAAAGCCTGAAGTTGGAATAACTAATTATTACAGATGTTGTAGGGGGAATCTCAATATAGATTTTCTTAATAAATCATATTTCCTTTCAAACAGAATGGATGCATTATTTCTCTTGTGTTACTACTGAGACATTAAAGGTATCAAATCATATACGACACGGACACAAGGACTTCTTCTCTAATAAAAATACCAACTTGTTCACCATCCCAAAGTCAGACCTCTTTAGCATTGCAGATGACATGAAACAAGGAATATGTATTTATTCATCTACATCTTTATGCGAGTGGTACTCATATAGAAAGAAACATGTCTTTAAAGTGATTGCAGGGAAAATAAATTATTTAGTAGCTACAGCCTCCCAAAAGGGAGAGTTATTAATTTAGGAAGCATCTTAGCCAAATGGAGCACAGACCCAGCTGTGTGGCAGTCTGCAGCATGGAGCCCTGACCCCTGAGCTCTGTGACCGGGGTATTTGCTATTTGGGCTCATCCACACTGCTAAATGAACTCTTGCCTTACCCTTTCAATCTCTCTGTGAAGCTGAAAGCAAGAGAAAACAAAAGGTACCAGAGAGACTTTCTGGTCTTAAAGATCAAACTTTAAATTTCTATTTTAAAAAGCAATATCTGACATGACAGGTTCACCTCAAGTAGTGGGGGTATAAGAGGGTGGGAGCTCAAGGTCTCTGGTCAGGTTTCCACCATGGGGACCATCATCAAAGGAGGATTAATATTCTTCAAAAATTTGGAAGCATAAATTTGAATTTAATTACCTATTAATGAGGAGAATTTTTTTCACTAGGCAGCTATGTAACATAGCACTCTCAGTTATGTTTGTGTACCTTATATTTAGCTTGTCTATTGTGTGTGGAGTTACATGGTTTACATAAGTGCTGAGTAGTACCTAGCTCCTTAAATAAGGAAAGACTAGTGTTAGTAGTTACACCTGAGCATAAAGAATTGCAGCTTCAGAATTTATCAGGGCTGACTCTCACAGAAAAGTGCAGCAAAAAATGTTACTCCTGTATAAGCGAAATGTTAGGTCAAATCAGAGGGTGAAATACTTCTCCACTTTCTGTCTCTTAATATAGGTTATGAACATTTTTAACTGTAAAAATGCAAAAAGAATTGCCATTTTGGGATCTCCATCTTTGGCTGCCAGTTAAAAAGAAAGAACTCCAAACCTCAGCAGCTCAAGGGGTATTTTTCCCATTTAAATCACGTTAACTCTTGGCTGACTTAAAAGATGCAGAATATCATCCAAGGAGATCAGTTCTGATATTGGTGTTAATAAACTAGATATGAGAAACATCTAGGTATCTTGTCTCTTCACCACCTCCATTCCAGATGAGCTAACACTCACAGAAAGCACTATTAGATTTTTACACATTCTTTATGATCATTACCCTTAGATTATAAACTCACAGAAATGATTGCACATTCATAATGTTGACACGGTTTCACACCACAGTTTAAGTCCTGAATACGTTTTGAACACAATAGAAGTCACCTCTGATGACACCATGAGGCACTACTTCATTTGCAAGCCAGAAGATTGTTGCCCCGTGCAGTCTATTACTAATAGGGTTTCTCAATGGCATGTTTGCTTAAAATCACTCCAGAGGATGCTGGTAGCTTTGACAGAGCTTAATAGTTCTCTGCTGTCCATGTATGCAGTATACTCGGTGTTGTTTGCCATCACTACCCGTTACTTGTTTGACATGAGTTTTGTCAGTTGTGGGGTTTTTCAGCATTGCTCACCCTTGCAATACAGAAGAATAGGAAACATAAAAGACCTTGTCAATCAGTTTGGACAGTCAACAGTCTTATAAAATCCTTTATGGACAGTCCTGAATAAAACCAATTCATTTTCTACACAGACCTATATGTTCTGTGTATTTCAGATATTTGTTTCAAACATGGGCAGCTGCATGAATGGGAAATATTTACTAAAAAGCTTTAAAGTTTGGATCAAGAAAAAATATTTTTACTTTTGTAAACTCTTGTAATACATATTGTTGCGGTTCTTATTATTTTTCTCTGTAGATCCATTTTTTGTTCTGAGAAATCACTGTACTTAAACTATGTAGATAACTATAATCTTGTTAGCAGTCATATTTTTAATTGGTGCCACTGCAATTTAGAATTAAAGCATTCAGAGTTTGCCCATTAGAGAAGATCGGTGGTTCATTATAGTTTTCTTTAAAATGTTGTAACATAATTTTTACATGTCTGTAAATAAATATTTTCTCTGATTTATGCACTAATTCAGTTTTGCGATTCCTTCTCTTAAAATGTGACTCTAAGACAGTTTCCAGGAAAAATGTAATTTTCTCATGGAAAAATGGAATTTAAAGCTCTGTAGTACAACCATCCTTCACAAACTTCCAAAGCAGACCAAACAGAAACAGGATTCATAATATTAAGTACTAAACTTAAGTAAAAAGAGGAAAATGTTAATCCTGCTATCATTTTAATAGTTTGGGAAATTTAAGCACCAGTACTGTATTAAAAAATGACTGACAAGAAGTGCGACAAACTCCCTGAAAAGAGGGAATTCTTCGGTGGGATGAGAAAGAGGGAGGCACAGTGGGGATATTTCACTGAATTTAAGGAATGCATTTTCTTAATTTTGCTGGTTTGAGGCAAATTTGGAGGAAAATATCCTCTGGTAGAAGACAGGTTACAGCTACCCCTCCCTCACCAGGTTCGGGAAGGAAATATTCCTCGGAGGAACGGAAAAAACTAAAAAAAAAATATTTATTTTACAAACACACAGGAAAAGAATAACGATGCTAAATAATAAAGCCTCTCACTGTGGAGAGAAACAGGAAGGAACCTTTTTTGGGTGTGGTCTCTGTCTCTCTCTCTCTCCCCTCTTCGGAGCTGGGTCAACCTGGGCTCACCTCCGTGGAAAGTTCGCTCCTTGGTGTGTTCTCTTGTTGTTGAAACAGTCCAGAAGAAAAGAAAAAGGAAAAAAGCTGAAGTCCAAGAAAAAACCTTTACTCTCCGTCTCTCTCTAGAGAAACAGAGCCAAAAAGGTGGCTGAAAAGCAAGAAGGGTGCTTCCTCCCACTCTGCAGCAGCAGCAGCACACAGAGCGTAGATAGAGTGACCTAGGAGCACAGAACAGTTTTGAAAAAAGTTCATCTGGCTTTTTATCTTTCTCTCACACTCAGTTTTAAAGCACAGAAAGGCACAGGATTCATATCTGAGAGATATAGAATACAACATCATAAAGTCACCCCAAGACATTAATCTTGGAAGCTTCTAAGTTTTATGTATCACTAAAGCATTATGAACATAATTTATGAAAACCATGTTAAGAAAAGTTATTATTTGCTCAGTATCCAAATACATTTTTCATTCCTAGTACCCTATTCCATTCACAAGGTGTTGCTATACATGCAAGCTAAAGAAAATTGGTCCACAAAGTCTGTGAGAATGCTTTTAAATTATATTGGTATTGTTGGGAAGACTATTTTGAAATAAAAGGTAAAACCAGCACAATGCGACAAGTTAGTACTGCAGCTCTGAGCATTTCTCAGCAATGAAATGTTCTGCCCACGAGGATGAGAGAGAAAGAGAAAAAAAAGGCACTTGTGTACAGCAGTTACAGCCCCACAGCCCAGGTTACAGCTTACAATCCATGCCCTTGCAACAATCAGCTGTGGAAAACTGGTGAGAAAATCCTCTGAGAGACTGCTTAGAAAAAACACAGAGTGCTACAGGGAATACGTAGATGTTGAGTTTTGGATGCTGGAATAATAACTCATTTGAGACAAAAAGAGCTTGAAGTTTTAGGTTTGCTATAATAAGTACTTTTTTCTGAATAACCCCTCAAAGAAAGATTGCTGTTTTACACTTGTGCAAACAGAATTAATCCACAGGTACCACATTGCATTTTAGCAGAAAACTAGTTCAGAGAGTATCCATCCCATATAAATCCCACTAACCGAGCAAAAAAAAAATTTCTTAAGGTTGCATTTAAATCTTTCTGATACTGTCCTGGCTGCATAACTTAGCAGCCTAAGGTAATGGAGAAAAAATTTTGCATAACCACTCTGTTGGTGTATTACTATATGTGAATATATCTATGGTGTGCAGCTGTGCATATGTGGAAAAATATCCCTCCATTGCTTTGTGCTTTAGATAATTAGAGCTAGAGAAAACTGAAGTTGTGTAAAATAAGAACAAAACTCATCCCTGTTGCTAGTCATTAAATGAATACTTTCAGTGTCTACTCCAACTGGATTCTTGAGCAGAAACTGTGATCACTGTTCATCCTGTGAGTATTTACAGCAGCATTTAGCACATTATTTACAGAAAGAAGAAATGATAACATATCGCTTCTGCTAATATTGCTCCTGCAGCAGGACCACAGTGGAACACAGTGGAGGAACAGAGGATGTACAGCATGGCAGGGCTGCAGCTTGAATGTGGTGCTGAGATCTGAATGAGCATTGAAAGGATTTACCTCAGGATGACTAAGGAAATTATTGTAATGGGATGTTTTGCACTTATACTCATTTTACATTTGAAGAAACCTCCCCATATACTTATTTATTTTTACGTCTCTGCCAGCATGCCATGATTTTGATGATTCTTTCAAGGGGAAAGCCTCAAAATTTGCATGTGATTTTGGTCAAACTTACTGAGAATTCAGCACTTAGCAATAAGTAGTCAATCCCATTAAACATTTACCCCTTTTTCAGAATTTTGACCTCGGTGATTAATCCACAAGGCAAAGGAGGGATTTCATAAATACCTGTTTACTTGAGTGGTCACATTAACTGTAAATCTATGTTTCCATTGATAGAAAAACTACAGCTCATAGAATCATAGAATGGTTTTGGTTGGAAGGGACCTTAATGATCACCCAGTTCCATGCCTCCTGTCCTGGGCAGACTTTTCACAAGGCCAAGCTGGCCTTCAACACTTTCAGGGATAAGACATCCACAACTTCTCTGTGAAACCTGTCCCTGTGTCTCATCACCCTCACATTAAAGAACTTCTTCCTAATATTTAGGAGGATAGGAATATCTAGGAATACCTTTTTTTTTTTCTTTCCTTCTGTTTTTTTCCACCACACAGTGTTTTACATTCTGGTCTCCATCAGTAATCTACGCGAAACAAGAGGACACGTTTTTATGTAATGTGTGATATCAAACAAATCAACATCTAAATGTTTCTTAATTCTATACAGGACAACTTTCAGTGACATGCATCAGGAGTTTTATTGTGTTTGTGATGACATGTTGCATTACCTGTACCAGTGTATGAAATTGTGTATTACAAATCTATTCATTGAGCACTATTACTTAAGGTAGCAAGTTTCAGAGAGAAAGTTTATCAGGTTCTGTCTCAGAAACATAAATGTGGTTTTTGACAGCAAGCTGTAAAAAAATCAATTGTGCTTATTTCAAGGATGAGTGACCTTTGAAATTTGGATACTTCTGCAATTACATGAGGATCATTTGTAAGTGAATTGCAAGTTCTGAGTGATTTTTGTGGTAAGCTAACAAGGTCAGGAAACAGTAATCCAGGAGTGCTACCAGCTTGTATGGGTCTCATTCTGGTCAATTTGTTCCATGCTGGATTTGGATCATTCAAATCATGTCACAAGGTGACATGGTAGAAACAGACAATCAATAAAGACAATAGGAAAAATAAAAAAAATCAGTGCCCATGGAATTGCATATGGGCATCCATGTAGACAAATGACATTGCTGAATTTTCTATCAGATGTAAACTTTAGGTTCAAGAGAAGCTCTGTGAAGCTCCATGCAGTGCAGAGCTGCAAAGAGAGCACATCTGCTGCTCCTGCTTATTCCAGGGAGTGAATAATCCAAGCAGATGTCAGATTTCCAGCGGCTTCCTCAGATAGCACTTTTCAAAGGTGTCTTTATAGAGGACAAATTCAAACTTTTTTCTCAACACCTTAACCCCCCCTTTTGTCTATGGTTCGTCTCATATGTTAAGCTACAAGTTTTTTCAGGAGGAAAAAAGCAATGAAGTGGTCTCCACCCAGGAATGAAAAGCATTACTGAATGGGTATGTGCACACCTACACACACAACCCACAGACCTCCAAACAGAGGAGATCCCTGCCCATCTCCATGTTCAGGGCTAACTCCTTGAGGGCTGAAGTTGCAAGAGGATGAGTTTGGAGGACTAAAACTCTCAGAGCTCCACTTTGAATATGGTTCTAGTGATTGTTTTTCATCTGCAAACCTCAAGTAGTCACAGAAGTTTGAATCATTTCTTAGCTATAGAAAAGGGATGTAGGACATGGAGAGGTCATTTAGCTGTCTCCCAGACTTCTCCTGTTGGTAACAGCATGCAGCTTAGAGGACTACATAGGACCCTGGCCTGGCCCTGGCCTGGTAAAATTACTACAGATTGAAAGACACTGGTGTTACAGTTTATCATATTTTTGTGTTTCCTTATGGCCAAAGTTCTTAAACTAAATATTTCACATCAAGCTGGGTATAAATTCTCACTGCTGTGAATAATCAGCATAAATGGAGTTTAAATCATAAATCACATTTTCCTTTCCAACAAATTCCCCAGTAGGGGTGGTTCTAAGTTGACGGTGTTAACCAGGTTTTGGAGCAAATAGTGTGCAAAAGCAAAATTATTTAATCTCTTCAAGTTAATGTGGTGCCTTCAGCAATGATAATCAGATTTTTTTAGTCTCCATAGCAATGCAGGTGAAAAATTTAGAAAAGCATGAACGTATTCAACAGCATATACAGAAATTCATAAAATTAAGAATGCACCCCACTGAGGACTGGTTTTTAGGGATGCTGATAAAATTAGGCTCACATTTGTGATTGAAAAGTATAGGGTTTGTTTACCGCAAATCACTACAATTGAGCAAGGATCATGCTATGTTCATGCATGTTGCCTCTCAGGAAAAATATTTCTACTTCCATATTCTTTTCAGATATTTTTGGTTTAAACAAGTACAAAAATTGCTGAACTATGAATTTTAGTATATTTTCTCTTTTAATTTAGGCAACACTGCATGTTTTAATAAATAAAAATCTCTGAATCACCTGGCTGAAAGATTACGCACATTTACACAAAATACCAGAGAGTGTGAGGGAGACCCATAAGCAAGTAAAGATCCGAGCCAATAAATCTAAAACTGAAGCCTGTAGAATCACAGAATCAACAAGGCTGGATGACACCTTCAAGATCATCTGTCCAATGTCAGCACGTCACCATCATATTTAGCCCTGTATTCCCAAGTGCCCCGTCCAGGTGCCTCTTGAACACTTTCAGAGATGAGGCCCCACCACCGCCGTGGGAAAATTATTGCAGTGCCTAACCATTCTTTCAGTGATTTTTTTTCTCCTAATATCTAATCTGAACCTCCCCTGGTGCACTTTAAGGCCCTTTCCTCTTGTCCTTTCACTTATGATATGGCAGACCAGATTGACCCCTACCTCACTACAATCTCCTTTAAGGTGGTTGTAGAGAGCAATGAGGTGCCATCCTCTTCTTCAGACTAAACAACCCCAGTTCCCTTGGTTACTCCTTACAGGACCATTCACCAACTCTGTTGCCCTTCTCTGGACATGCTCCAGCACTTCAATGTCCTTTTGGAAGTGAGGGGCATGGAACTGGACACAGCATTTAAGATGTTGGCTCACCAGTGCCAAGCGTAGAGGGACAATCACTTCCCTAGTCNTGTCCTTTTGGAAGTGAGGGGCATGGAACTGGACACAGCATTTAAGATGTGGCCTCACCAGTGCCAAGCGTAGAGGGACAATCACTTCCCTAGTCCTGCTGGCCACTATTTCTGACACAGACCAGGATGCCATTGGCCTTCTTGGCCAGCTGGTACATGCTGGCTCATGTTCAGCTGTTGTTGGTCAGACCTCCCAGGTCCCTTTCTGCTGAGCAACTTTCCAACCACTCTTCCCCCTCCCTGTACCACTGCATGGGGTTGTTGTGACCCAAGGGCAGGACCTGGCATTTTGCCTTATTGAACCTCATGCAGTTGTCCTCAGACCACTGATCCAGTCTATAAAAATCTCTCTGTAGAGCCTTCCTTCCCTCCAGCAGATCAACACTCCCATCAAACTTAGTGTTGGCTTACACCAGCACATGTGCTGCCAGCTCAGGTTTTTCAGCCTATCCACGGTTCCAAGTAGGGCCAAGACTTTCTCTGCATCTACTGGTGCAGATATGCCTCAGTTACACATGACACGACTGGACAGGAGGATCTCCAGGGGTCCCTTCCTACCTCAGAAATTCTATGATGTTGTGATTCCACATTATTGTAAAGTGACATAAAGTCTACATTAAAAAGATTCTGAAGGTGCATAGGGAGCATACCGGAATCAGCATGTAACACTCATCTTAAGTATATTCTCCATCACAAGAATCTCTTGTCTATACTTAAAATATTCTCATCATGATCACTTATTGAAGCAGGAACCTTTTTTTCCCAGTAGAGTCCTGCAGTTGCTGAAGTCACGCTCAGCTTGCTTTCTCTCATCCTATTCAGGATGAACATTCATTCACAGCCATTGAGCACTTAGTTCACACAAAGAGAAACAGTTTCAGCTGGAAAGAATAAGAAAGTCCTATCTCAGAAAATTCTGCAGCCCTGCATCGGGGAGGTTGTAGTTGTAGACTCAAGGTCTGTGAGGTGGTAAGGGGAGCTGGTCCTGCCTATTCCATCTCTGAATTGTCTGTGCTATGTAATGAGCTGCTGGAAAAAGAAGAGCTACAAGAAGGGTGGGATTGGGTAAGCACTGATCCCAGCTGTTCCCACAGAAGAGAAATATTCCTGAGATCCACTGTCAAATGAATCCCAGGAAGACAGGCCATACATTGCTTCAGGGAAGCAAACAGCAAATGGTAGTGACTGAAGGGCACTGCAGAAAGAAAAACAAAGGGAAGACCCAGAGGGAGAGACCAGCAAGACGTTGCCAAGTAACCAGTGTTTGGCCCAAGGAACAAAATACAGGAGTAAGTGTCTCAGGAAGGACAGCAGAGCTGTTGAAAGGCAGAGTGAGATGTTATCCTGTTGCTGAACTGCCATCGGATGAAAATCAGTATTTTGTGCAGGATCCAGAGTAGAACACCTAAACACACACATGGGATAATCATACCAAAACTATAAGGTGGGGAGAGTTCCTGTGTGCATACAGATGGAGTGTGGGCATGAGCTATGTGAACAGGGCACACAAAGGTATTCGATTTATGGCAACTTAGCCCAGATCCAGACTCTTGCTTTGAAATGCTTGAAATGCTTGAGCATTTTCTTGCTTCCTAAACCAAAGCAGTATGGGCAAGAGAATAGCTGAGGGCAGGCTCCAAGGACTGTGAGATTGAACTGAGGCATCTATATACCATACATGTTTCCCAGTGGTTGTAGTTTTTGTGGTTTACAGAAGTACTGAGAGACCACAAGTCCTAGTGGAGTTAATGGCAATACCACACACTCAAGTCCTCAGGAAGCCTTCCTTAGGATCCCAAAACAGAGACACCAAGGAAACAATTTTGATGACTAAACACAGATGTTTAGTGCCATTTTAGATCCCCCTTTAAATTCTCCACAAAGAAATAAGGCTCATATAGTCCTGACCATACCTGCCAGTTCCAGGAGCGTGTTTCAGTTACTCGGTACTTACTCAGACTCTAAAAACTTCAGTGAAGGATGTTATTTTTTGAACCATTTCAAGATTTATAGATGTTTATGTTGATGAACAAGTGTTCCAATTTTAACCGTGATGTTTTGATAGGATAACTGGGGGGAGATGCCAGTAAAAAAGGGCCAAGGCAGGCAAGGGAAAGTTTTGAATACATTTTCAAAGTAGAATCTGTAGCTGTGTAATTCAGGTTAATGTCAACAACAGTTTCCAAAAATCTGCTCATATAACAGAGAATTTCTTGTAGGAGCTCACGGAAAACTGGAAACTAGGTTGGACAAAGCTTACAAAAAAGTAAGTTGGCAGCAAAAGTGAATCAAAGTTATTGGTGAGTCCTAGAATAGTTAAGTAAATTAGGAACTGAAACCCCGATCTGGTGTTACCCACTGAAAAAAAGAATTAGATATAGCATGTGCTAAATTATCCTTTTATCACCGATGAAAGAACACCAGACTGCTGCACCTATTATTACTGTTAGATGAACTATACTTTAGTCACATCTAGTCTCAATTATTGCCACAGTGCAAGCTGCAGCAGGCAATTGCAAAATATACCCCAGCCTGTGCCATCTTTGTACGGCTGGGCTCCCAATTAAAAAAAAATTACTGAAGGCCCATTTTCTCAGCTTAGCACTGTAGGAACTTGAAAAATAAGAATAATTTGTCACCATGAACAGTGAAATGAACATAAAAATGCTGTAGACTTCTTTTTCCCCTTTGAATTACAGGTTCGCCTCTGGTTCAGAGTTAGAGACACTTTGCTCAGTAGTTACACCAAAGCAGCCCTGCAACCCAGCTGCAAAGCTGGCTGAAAAATACTCAGCCCTGGCCAACAGTCATTTTCAGGGATGAGAGAGTTGAGCCCCAGGGGCAATCCCTACCACGAGGGCTGTGGCACCCTTACAAACACCTTTCTTTGTCCTGTTTTAGTAGCAGCAGAATAATGTAAAGGGGATAATTATGGTTTCATACAAACTCGTGCATGAAATCTAATGAGTTTCTTTTTTAATATATAGAGATCTTGTGCATTCTTTCTGTTGTGAAGTAGTACTCTGGGTCTTTCTCTGGCTGTCACAGGGACATCCATGAGGAAGAGCATGAAAAGGAGCAGGTAGGAGAAAGGTACAAGGTTTTCTGCAGACACTGGCCTTTTTTTTTCCAAAGTCCTACCTATTCTTATATTAGTACTGCATTGGTAATTAATGACTGCTGGTGTTCTTGTTTTGTATATTGCCTTGTTAAACTTTTGTGTACTGTATATTCATGCTTATATACTCACATATCTACTGCAAAAGTTTCTGTTGAGACCACCATCAGCTAAAACAGCATTAGGGAGACCAGTTTTGAGAAGGATATAACAGTTTTTGAACCACATCCAGCTTTATAATTTGAGTGAAAAGCAAAAATACAAATGCAGAGCCTTTGCATTTCTTTGAAAGCTATTCCTCAACTCCCAGTTTCACAGAGTCCTTCTTGTCTAAAACTGAGAGTTAGAACTGCAGTATCTGATCTACCTTCACTGAATTATAATTATAAAGTTGTTTGTTTCTTTGTGATTTAGGTAACAAAAGCCAACATCTGGAATAGCATTCATAAAGGGATTAGCCCTTTTGCGCACAATGAAAACTTCAAGAGTGTTTGAACATCAATAGTTCTTCTTTTAAGAAAGGTATACACTTTTTTTCTCCAGTGCATAAACTAAACACTGACAGCACAAAGGGAATGTGGAATCAGGTTATGCCATTAATATTTACCTGGGGATTTTGAGCACCTCTCTCTGTACCCTTGAAGTGCAATACGACCAGAGACTGTATAATAGGGCTTGATAGAGGCAAGCTGAAGCTTAAAAGACATGAATGAGATATAGCCATGTTACAGCTGTATATTTTTAGTGTTACCGAGTCTGTAATGACTCCTTCACAGCATAAGCGAGAGAATACTACTGTGTTTCAGCCTACACTGAACTTCTCACTCTTCCAAGAAGAACAAATACACTGCTGGTAACTCAGGAGGTGAAACTACACCAGCATTTCCTGCTTCTTTGGAAGACAAAAAGGCACAGGAATATCTCATATGCTCAGGCTTAGCTAAAAGACTGTTACCCATACCACAGCATTGCAGTCTGGTTTCTTATATTTACAGTTAATCTAGTGATAATTCCTAGTTGTACTGTATATTGCTATTAGACTATGCACACTGGAGGCTTCTGGCCTGCTGTGATTAGGCATAATGTGATACAGGTCTTATTATTAGCATGAAAATGAGAGTTTTCTGGTTGAAACTGCATAATTTTGCACTCCGTTTTGCAGTGATTCATCCTATTGTAATGTATACAGATTGCACTAAATCGTAAGTGGAATTACCGTACTTATTCTGAACTAAAAGTTACTTTTCTGAGAATTTTCAAGAGAAGGTGTTAATCACTTCATATGTTACATGAATTTAGTGACAGAACCTTAAATAAAAGGCAATGTATCAGACCTTTGCTCTGTCCCAGTTATCCGCCCATTGGCAAGCCTGCATTCATAAGCCCTGGGAAAGGAAGGGAACCTGAGAAATTCCATCTAGATTTCTTCTCTGTGTTTTTTAGTGTTGGGTTTGAGGACTGTATGTCATAAGTTCAATACAAGTGAAGGTTTATGTCCAAATAAAGTCTTTAAACTTATATTATTCTTAAAAGACACCTGTTGAGCTGCAACACTGAGGCTACACGACACCTTTGTTTAAGGCAGTTGACTTATCTGGTGACCATCACCTAGACAGGAGCATCGGAAGGTGTGAGACTTACAGCTAGGACTATTAGTGGCAAGTTTCAGTCCTCTAGGGTTTTTTTAGGGTAAAATAAAACCCCTTAGTTCAAACAAGATGAATCTGATACGTGCGAGTGAGAGGAAGTTCCCCAGCTGAGGACTATCCCAGGCAGCAGCAGTGTTGTCTAGTGCCTTGCATTCACCACATTTGATCTTATGGAGTGTGTTAAATTCACTGACTGAGTTCATGGAAAGAATCTTCTCATTTTAGGAGAGGATGAGCATGACATTGTTTGGGGTTTTTGCAAGGTCAGACTTCTAGCTTGCTCCTAGTTCAAGTGCACAGTCACAACAGATGACACAAAGATGGCAGGAATGCGAAGCCAGGAAAGGGAAGAAGAGCAGGAAAGGTCCTATAGAATTTTTCTGGTCTGGCATCAGGTGAAGATGACCTGCCAGAGCTTTTATTTCCTTTCAAGCTTAATTCAAATAAGTTGCCTCAATCTGATGCAAACAAGTATCAGTAATTAGAAGTGCAGAACTGCATGGACCAGAGGTTAAGGTATCAGGCTTTCCTGGGCTTACTACTAAGACGACGCACCAGGCAGCCAAAAGCCGAGAAATGTTTTCATATTCTTTAGTCGCAATTTCAATTACGTGCTTTGCATATATGCCCCTTCTGTTTAGTGTAGATAGGCCTGTATTTTCATACTTGAATGTGGAAGCAGTTTTGTCACAGTACTGACTGTTTACAAAATTTTAATGTTTAAAAAAACAGAGATAAAAATGTATTTGAGACCTTTTGGATAACTTCTGATACTTGATTCTGCAAGCCCTTAGTTAGGGGGATATACCTAATTTTTAATCATGAATCTTCCCAGGTCCTGTCCTTTCTTGTAATTTGTAATTCAGTATACTAAAATCTAATACTTCCATAAACCAAAAATCACTCAAAGGAAACCAGACATGTCTTTCACCACTGACTGCAACTCTTCAAGCTCAGATTTTCAGAAAAGCCCAGAAAAGTTTGATTCTTTCTGATATATTGGAGCAGATGAGCATCTAATTCTTTTAGCTCCCCTTAGAAAAATATAAGGTCTGAGGCAGGCTTGGGCTACTCTTAAAAAAAAAATCAAACTTTCCTCTCAGACACCTATTTACTTGCTAAAATGAGTTCAAGCTCTTCTCCATTTAGTAAACAAACCAAAAAAAAAAATCTGATGCAATCATCTCCACTGCCTTAATATTGACTCTGTTATTTGTGAAGCATTTCTGGATGTTGTTTATGAACAGCTTGATTTTTCAATACATGGCTTCACTTTCTCTCACTCTTTTTAATTCTTCTTGATTTTGCATATTTTCCATTACAGTAAAATTGACAGTCTTTGAATACACCAGACATTAAGTGGCATTTACAAGCATCACTTTATTTGGAAAGAAATCACCAAAATATCTGTTGAGTTTATAACAGGGAAAGCAGAACAATTATTTCTTTCCAGCATAAAATGTATTTTTTATCTAAGCAAAGACTTATAGCAAGTGGAAGTTCAATATCATGCCTGTGAAAATTACAGTCTGTTTAGACCAAAGTGAAACTATTTGAAAGGAAGTATTAAGTAGTGAGAAGTAGTGATGTGTAATAACTTTTTAAAAATATTTGGATTTCTCCTTTCAGTCTCAGTCACTTTTCTATGTGCAATATCCTTTCAACTTCATATCCAGTTTGCAGTTTAAAGTCTGAAGCAGTCTTTGAAGTATGTAATTTATAGCAAAAAGCACAGTACAATACTACTCTTTTTCCCCTGGTGCACTGAAGGAAAAAACATTGAGACCCCTGATTGTGTACTTAGACCTGTATGGAAAGGGCATTGCCTAAATCCCTGCATTGAAGGAGTGATAAGAATATTCATTCAGTCACAGGTAGAGTCATATTTACAACTATTCTGCTTTTACTGCTGATATGCAGTCCTCAAGATACAACTAATTTATCTTTATAATACATCAAAATATAATATCTTAACAAATCGTATCTATGTTATGATAGCTGTTTTGCTAGGAGAAATGTTGACTTCCCTTGGAAAAAGCCGGCAGCGAAGTCTGCTTCTTAAATGTACTATAAAACAAAATATATTCCTTCTCCCTTTGTCGTCCACATAACATTGCAAATACTTGAAAACTCAGAGGTCATGTTTTACCTCTAGATAGGTTTTCTGCATTGCTAGCTTCTGCTGCTTTTGAGGACCTGACAGCTTCCATAAAACAAGCTCGATAATCCCAGAGGAGAATTTCTAAATTATTAAAATTATATTTAGAGAGAGCAGCAGCATGACTGGGTTTTCTGAGAATTTATACATATAGATTACATGTAGGTCACAAGTGGTGCTTCCCAGGTCCCAGGACTGGGGCAGCTTCTGTTTAATATCTTTATCAATGATCTGATTGAGGGAATCAAGTGCCCCCTCAGGCATTTTTCAGATGACACCAAGTTTGGTGGGAGTGTTGATCTGCTGGAGGGTAGGAAGGCTCTACAGAGGGGTTTGGACAGGCTGGATCAATGGGCCATGGCCAGTTGTGTGAGGTTCAATAAGGCCAAGTGCTGGGTCCTGCACGTGGGTCACAGCAACCCCATGCATCACTACAAATGGGGGCAGAGTGGCTGGAAAGCTCCTCAGTGGAAAAGGACCTGGGAGTGCTGGCCAACAGCAGCTGAGCATGAGCCAGCAGTGATCAGAAAGCCAATGGCATCCTGGCCTTTGTCAGCAATAGTGTGGCAGCTGGACTAGGGCAGGGATCATCCCACTGTTCTTACACAGTCACAGAATCAATCAGGTTGGGAAAGACCTCTGAGATCATCGAGTCCAACCTATGACCAAACCACCACCTTGTCAACTACAACATGCCACCAAGTGCCACATCCACTCTTTCGTAAACACCTCCAGGAACGGTGACTCCACCACCTCTCTGGGCAGCTTTTTCCAATATCTAATCACCTTTTCAGTGAAGTATTTCCTCCTAATGTCTAACCTAAATCTTCCCTTGCCTATCTGCCCATAAGACTATATCCTCTTGTCCTGTCGCTGATTGCCTGGGAGAAGAGACCAACCCCCGCCTGGCTACAGCCTCCTTTCAGGGAGTTGTACAGAGCAATAAGGTCTCCTTTGAGCCTCCTTTTCTCAGGCTAAACAACCCCAGCTCCTTCAGCTGCTCCTCACAGGACTTGTGCTCCAGACCCTTCATCAGCCTCTTTGTCTCTCTCTGGACATGCTCTAACACCTCAATGTCCCTCCTGAATAGAAGGCCTTAGAACTGGACACAGGATTTGAAGAGACACTGGAGCTGTGAATGTATCATTATTTTATACATGGATACGAACACAGATTGCCAACAAAAATATCAGATTTGATTCCCTAGCCTGTAAAATGCATGCACGTGTGATTTGGTGGAACTGAAAACAACATTGTCTCTTCTGCTTGTAATAACGACACAAGGCAGCAAGGACAATGTAAGTAGTTTTTTCTTCTTCTCTTCCCATTCGTTTCTTCTTGCTGTTATCAGAATAATGAATAGCTGCTCTTTCCAGGGGCTTTTAAGTACTAATTCCACAAAGAAGGGTGAAATGAGTTTCCCAAGAAGAAAGTTGCATGATGTCAAAGCTATGGTTCCAGGCAAAATAGTACACTGAAGTGCTGCTTTGTGCACTGTTATCTTCTCTTTCAGTGTATGTATCTGAATTAAACCTAGAAATATTTCAACATTCTCTGAAGTCAGTGAATTGGTATTTAAATTTGCTGCATATTTTTTGCAGAGCTCTTTGTGACCCACACACTACCCAGTACCAAAAATGTGGTTATACTGCCTTCTGAAAAATGACAGAAGGAAATGTTATTGTTTCACATGTATTATAATATTATAACCATGTTGGATGTATATTTATAACCTAATTTTTGCTCTTTTGTGGTACTCTGCTGCTGTTTCTTCTTTCCTTGTAGCATTTAGTGGTAAATTCATATTTTACAAAAGATATATATCTATCCTGATAACCAGAATGCTTTTTCATGCATTTTTCTCTGTATATGTGAATATGTGTTCTTGTTCTTCAGATCTGAGAAAGTGTGAAAAGCTACAAAATGACCTTTCCCAATTCATTTAAAAGAAAAAAAAAGGGAAAGAAAAAATCAAACATAAGTGATAGACAAAATTCACACCACAGCAAAAGGAAAGAAAACCATGCCAGTAGTGATATTTTTAAACTTTTAATTTTTCAGCTTTTGTGAAATGCGAAAACATGTCTAAGACCAAGAACTGTAAATGAGTTTCAGTGGGCTTGTGTGATTTCAAGAGTAGGAAAACTGAATTAGACTATGCCCGTTACGCCAAATAGTAGGGAGAGATGGTTTGTTGTTTGGTTTTCTTTCTGGATCCTGGTCAAATTTATGCAACTTTACAACTGCACCATCTCAAACAGCATCTGAAAATACAGAATAGTCTTTATTTCCTAAGGATTGTCTTGGAGGTGGTGTAAACTTGAGCTATTTCTTATCAGTCTCTGCATGAGAACATTTGGAAAGTGGAGACAGTTTTCTCAGGGGAGAAACATCTGCAGCTCATTTACTCTTTAGAGTTTGAGACTGTTTATTTTGAGGTTTTAACGAAGTTTCATTGTAATATTTTGACCAAAGAATACACTGTAAAATGGTGCTGTTACCCAAAATCAGCTTAGCAGCTTCAGTACCTAAAAAGTTACCTACCTGCTTTTTAGTGAGCTACACAGCTCACTTGTGAACAAGTCCTCAGACATGTAGATCAATTGATTGTACCAGTGTAAACGCCTTTGCTCCTGTACATTAGTACAGATCTTTAAGGTTCAGTGGCCTTGCTTCAATTACCAGGAGAACAAGAATGGGTTGGTTTTCTGTACTTATTAGGCATTCCCCAGAGGCCATAGGAGAGGTTACTTCTCAGATTAAAACATATAAATAAAGGAGCTTCTCAGTCAGGTGGCTGAGTGAACCAATTGGTCTTGAGCTTTCAGTCAGACAGAAACTCCAGGGTCTCTTTTCTACTGCTGTGTTATTCTTTCATAGAGTACATAAGTTGAACTTCAACCACAAAAATCAAAAAATTGGGACTGTCTGACTCGTTGTGTGTTTATACCTGACTGTTGTGCCTGCTACCAGGATTTTGACCAGCCTTGAAAAGACAGAAAAACACTCCTAGAGCTTAGCTGTTTAAACTAAATGTATGAATCTGGTTTTATCTTAGTGTCCTAGGTTACAATATAGATGTATTTAAGTATTCTATTACGACCACCTGTGGGCCATTAGCTGTTATCTCCTGCTATGACCCACCCCTGATAACAGACAATGGGCCATCAAGAAACCACTGCATGACTCATGGACTTATCTCATCCTCTGTTGAGAGGCTCCGCCCAGGAGGGAGTAGCCAAGCATTCCCACCTGGATATAACCTGGCCTTGGAACTGCCTAAGGCAGCCTTTTCCACTGGATTCCCAGAGGAAGACCAGACCCTTCTGCAGAACCATCACTCCAGGAGGACTGCAGCCACCATTTAATTGGACTGCTACCAACTCCCTGACTGTCAGGGGGTCAGGTTTGTACTCTGACACTGTCAGTGGGTTGGTTTTCTTTTGTGGTATTGCCTTTATTTTATTTTTTCCTATTAAATTGTATTTCTGACTTGGAGTCTCTCACTAGTTTGCTTTCAAACTAGCACACTTAGAGAAAGTGATTTTTCTTTTCTTTCCTTATTGAGCAGTCCATTTTAAGTGAACTTTTCCAAAATTGTTACATCAGCTGGTGTGCTCTATGAAGGTGGAACAAAGAATTCAAAACAAGGCGATGCGGAATCCTCACTGATGGTTTAAGAGGTGGATCTTCAAATACAGGTCACTGTAATAAGGGTCACCAGCAGCCTGTTTATTTAGCATCTAGTTTCTAGGAGTGGTCATTGCTGGAGATTTAAAAAAGCTGCTTGTGGCTTCAACTTATTTTGCCCAGGTAGAGGTATCACTGCTGAGAGTGAGCAATCTACCTGTACAGGTGTAACAAGATCTTTGAATAGCCCTTGGCACAGATGACTATTCTTGAGGATCTCTAGAAAATCTGGGGCTGGAGAAGCTGGTGGACACATTACAATGGAGGACCAATTGTTAGACTTTGCAGAAGTTTTATAGTGACAATAGGTAAAAGGTGGACAGTAAGTGGTGTTCAGTGATGCACCTGAAATCAACCAGTTACTGGCAATGCCACGCCCTGCTGAGAAATTCATCTAGGAATATTTTCATATTGCCTTAAGAAGCTGAAAATAGTGAAGTGTTTTAAGCTATGAAGAGCTATAGAAAGTATCTTTCTCTTGCAAAACCACGCCATATCAGACTATAAAGCAATCATATCTTTCAGTGTAGTTAATAGTCTTCTACCATGTATAAGATTTTGAAAAATAACCTAATAATGAAGATAAAACCAAAATGTGAATAGTAATAGAAAGATAGGTATTTAGTTGTATTTTAAAACTAGCTACTGTGTTGAACCATTACTACCTAATTACTCATATCAAAACTCTTGACCTTCACAAGATACTCACTTTTATCTAAACACAATTTTTGCTTGTACTACATTTTGCTTCTTTCAAGACAATGAAGCTTTCTTACTAAAATCTTTGGCTTAACAGGAAAGTATTCTTGTCAGATAGAGGAATATATAGGACACACTGAAGTATGGACACTCATTTACTTATTTTTAAATATTTGTTCATAGTAGTTGATTTTCTCTGAGACAGATTATACATCCTAAAAGAATCTTCTCTTAAGACCCATGAACCCAAAATTTTTTTGTGTGAGGGATAGAGCATAAAAAGAAAATTATTTAGCCTTGCTGCAATTTTTTACTTGAATGAGACAAAAAA